>KK117572.1:0-26641 GCA_000611955.2 Stegodyphus mimosarum | reverse complement strand
TGTAATGGGAAAAGTGTTTGAGAGAATTTTATCGGCAAGATTGACTGAACACCTAGAAAAATTCGACCTAATTGACAGCCTCCAATTTGGATTTCGAAAAGGGCATAGTACTACACACCAAATTTTAAACTTGGTTGAAAGCATTGCTCTGGCATTCACTAAAAAGAATGGGGTTGCTGCATGCTTCCTCGATTTTGAAAAAGCTTTTGATCGTGTGTGGCATGCAGGCCTCATTCATAAGCTACAAATTTTCTGCTTCCAGACAGCTTCCTACTTCTCACCATCTCATGTCTTAAAGGACGCACCTTTCAAGTTCGCTGTGGCGATACACTTTCAACTAAAAAAGTAATCTTCACCGGGGTCCCCCAAAAAATGTGTTTTAGGCCCAAAGTACTTCAATATATATATTAATGACCTACCACACCCTCTTAATCCGAAAGTACTTAAATATGCAGATGACACAGTCATACTTAGTGAATCAAGGAACCCTCAAATAGCTCTAAATAATCTTCAACTTCATGTTAATGTCATTTCAAACTGGTGTAAAATCTGGAAAATTAATTTAAACGCAAATAAATGCTGTGTAGTTCTATACAGAAGGTACAAAACAAGAATGCGGGTCAATACGGACATAAAAATAGAAAATATCATCATCCCTGTCGCAAATTCTTACAAATATCTTGGAGTCTATGTGGACAAAAACTTAAATTTCAAAGAGCATATAAATTACATTATAAATAAAGCAAATGCAGCATTCATGTCAATCTATGCCCTCATAGGGAAAAAATCAAAACTCAATATCAAAGTTAAAAAAATGCTATATATTTCTCTAATTCGACCAATATTACTCTACGCAGTGCCTGCATGGGCCGCAGCAAACAAAACAGAAAGACTCAAAATAGATGTACTGCAAAACAAGATTCTGAGATCAATCGTGAACGCACCATGGTTCGTTCGAAACTCTCAAATTCACTCGGACTTAGGAATTGAACCAATTCACAACCAAATTCTCATAACAGCTCATAACTTTTTCGAAGCAATAAAAAACTCTCCATATGCTGCAATTAGGCAACTAACAGATTATGATCCCACTGTGGAATCGGTGGTCAAACGTCCACGATCGATTCACCGCAATGTATTATGGTGGTAAAAACTGTAAATAGTGTAAATATTTTTATTTTGCATATTCCTGACAAAGCTTATGGACTTTGTTATTTTTTCCTGACAAAGCTTATGGACTTTGATTACTTTACAATTATTTTACTTATTCAATGTTAACGAAGAATTGTTTCTGCGATCACGTGACCATCGATAACCAATAGGGTTACTTCATCTGAAAGATCTGCCAAAATCATTTAAATAAGTGTTTTCAGTGCTTATAATTGCAAGATAACTGTGAAATATGTACATGTGACAATATATTTAATCATAAAAATAACTTAGTATTCATAGTAGTTTATGTATAATTCGTAAAAATAAGATATGTCTTTCGACATATGACCAGTATCAATATCATATGTCTTTCGACATATGACCAGTGCTCGACCAATGGGATAACGACCTTGTTAAAGTTTGGAATTGGCTTTTACAAGTCATGTGACTCTTTCAACGTAGTCTCGGGACTATACTGTAACAGCTCACTCTGAGCTACGATGTCAACGATGTAGTTGCTATTCCTTAAGAAGTTAGGTTACAAGGTGCATAAAGTAGTGCAACTTACCAAATATAAAACTAAAGCACCAATGCCTCTATTTCAGGCACAGATATTCCCAAGTAGTAATTTGGATTCGATATAGGATTTAACGCATCTTATTTATTTCAATATTACTGTTGAAAAATATGTGTCAAAAACGCAAGTTCCCCAATGTCACAATTGCCAGAAATGGCATCATTCCTCGGAAAATTGCCTCGTTGCGTGAAGTGCGCAGGTTTACACAAGACTGGCAATTGTGACAAGGGTCACTTGGATACACCTACGTGTGCAAACTGTCTAGGCCCCCATGTAGCGTCCTACAGAGGTTGCCCTAAATTCCCAAAGCCAAAAAAAGAACGCAACTCAGCAATACGCCCTGGCATCAGTTATGCACAGGCTTCAAACCCTGCTAGACAAAAAGTTCCAAAAACTACCAGTGTGAAAGCGGCTGCTGCCGATATTACCATGGGTCCCCCCGCATAGATAATAGTAAGACTTATTCTCAACCTCTACCCCCTCAAATCAGTCTGGTATCCTAGAATTGATAGGAGTTATGAAAGAAGTTGAAAAACATTTTGGGCACAACATTAGTAAAATTATCCCTATTTACAAAAGTAAACTCCTCGAGTTGCAGAAATGCGAACACATTTTAGACAAAGTACAAATTTTGCACCTCATTCTTGAGGAGATATATCAGTTAGATAACAGTAATTCAAAATGAATAATTAATTTACTGATAATTCTAAATTACTTTGATAATTTTTCTCAGCTTGTTAGCAAGTGCGCATTTATCTTCGTTATATTTGGCTTGCAGCATATTTTCTAACTCGGCTTGTATCACCTGATATGGACACCTGTTATGTATTATGCTACCCAAGGACTTACTCGAAAGGTATATATATTCGAAAATCTTCATGGATTACATTGGGATTGCGACACACGCGGATGCCCACATTGTAGACGGAAACGCGTTTACCAGAGTCCATGATGAGCTAAGCGATACAATTGATTCAGAAAAGTCATTTTTATCATCGAGATCAACGAAGTATCCTCTGAAGAAAAGCGACTTCGCCTTATCTCCGAAAATGAAGAAATCAAAGAAGAAGAAACCGAAAGCTGAATCTGATTCTGATATATTTTTTGAAGATAAGCCACAACCCCTGAAAGATGGAAAAGAAGAAAATACCCCACAACGTATTTCTCCTGCGGAATTAATTGAATTTCTAAAAAGACTCGGTGAACAAGGTGAAAAAGCAGCTGAAACACTCAGAAGCCAAACTGAAAAGTCAACTCCTAATCCAAAAAAACTTAAAACTGATGAAGAAACGAAAAATGAAGACGAAAACTGGAATACCCCACGAAAAGTTGGCAGGAATATCAGAAAGGAAATCCCCACGGAAATAAGCAAACATAATCATTATGAAAATTTAAAAAACATGGAAACTGAAGACGAAGGTGGAACCATACTAACAGAAGAAACCCCCCCCCTTTGATTGTATTACAACAGAATAAAATTCATTGGCTGAAAGTAGATACACTTCTACAGAAAATTTGTAAAGAAGAATTCGAAGCGCAACTGAAGTCCAACTCGATATATGTTTATGTTAAATCTGTTGAAGACTACGGAAATGCTACGAAAATACTGCAAGAAAAGAACATGCCTTACCATACATTTCAGCTAACTAGTGAAAACCACTAAGGGTCATTCTGAAAGATCTCCCAGATACAGTTAATGAAGAAGCCATTTTCCAAGATCTTAGCAGATGACAATTTCCAATTCTGAGAGTCAAACAGTTTCAAAGAAGTCGGAAACATAATTTCGAGAAGATTCCTGTTTTTCTCCTGGAACTTAAGAAAAATAAAGCAGGATACGCTATTCATAACCTCAACAGTATGTTCAGTGTAAATATTCGAATAGAAGAGTATGCTCCGAGAAAGATACAGACACAGTGCTATAGGTGCCAGGAGTGAGGACACTCCCAGCATCTATGCACAAATAATGAAAGATGCTGTAAATGTGGAAAACAGCACAGAAGCAATATTTGCCCAATGAAGCAAGGAGAGAAGCCAATATGCATTTTCTGTAACGAAAATCACGTCTGCAGCTATCGTGGATGTCCAGTTTATAAGAAAAAGTTCGAAAAGAAAACTCTCCCAAAAAAGACAGCAGAATATGAAATCAATCAAGCAGATTTCCCGCAACTTGGAAGAAAACAAGTATCAGAGCCGAGCGCTAATAAAGGCCTATATAGCAACAAAGTAAAAAGAAAAATCGGTCTACCTCCAAAAGAAACTTCAGAAGCAATCGCCTGGTTACAGGAGGAAAATATTAATGATTTCCTCAAAAATATAATTGAACATATAAAACAGATTATGAACGCCACAACAACTCAGACAGACAAAGAAGACAGATGTCTTGTTTTGCACCCGCTAAGTCTTTCTGCACCGATGGGCGAAAAATCAAGCTTAGGTGCGAAGGAAAGGTATATAGAAAGCAGGGTAATTTCGTATTTCAGAGGCGAATAAGAAGGAACTTCGTACATTTTATACGAGTTCAAAAAGGCCAGGAAGAAAAGATGGGACAAAATAAAATTAAAATAAATGGCCCAAAAATATTACAGAAAGAGAGAGAGAAAAAAAAGGGCCTATAGATAGAAAGGAAAAGAGTAGAAAATATCCTAAAATTAGATTGAATCTATGAGTGTAGTCAAAAGGGGACGAAGCTGTGTTCATTTACAATAAATAGTATCTCTCAGGTGTGTGTAGTGAGTGTGTTTGGTAAGGCTGAATAGATGTGATGATGGGGGAAACAAAAAATATAAAAAAAAAGATTGGGGGTCCAGTTACACAAAAGCATAAGTCTGGTAGAAAGCTAACTTTTGCTAAGATAGGAGCTCTGCTAAGATTCCGCCTTCATCGTCAACGATCGTCTTCATGGATAATAGAGTTTAAGTGCCTAAAACCGAAAAACATCTGAATCGAATGTAGCGCTAAGTGATTTAGTGTAACTTGAGCTAGGTATATTCCTCGGTAATGCCAAAATAAAGGTAAGTTACTATGAGAGATAATAAATACATACATGTAAATAGATAAAATAAGTGAAACTTATATAGCAGGTGAATACATGAACACGCACATACATATATAAATATATATATATACAAACACGTGTCTGTATATATGTAATTTACTTTATTTAAAAATATATACATAACCTAGTATAATTTTACACTTGAAGGAGATTTTATTTATTATAAGTAAGGTACAATTTAAGTAGCTAGCCTAATGAAACAAAAAATACACATAATAATACATGCATAAGTAAACATCGCCGCCATGGAAAATAGTACAATAGTAAGGGGATTTAGAGTAATTCTGAGCACTGCTGGAATCACAAGGAATGCTAATACACAGTCCAGTCACATTAATGTGACCATCTGTCAAAAGCCAGAATAACCACCTTTCGCAGAGCGGACTGCTGCGAGACGTGCAGGAAGAGAGTCACATAGGTCACTGAAGGTGTTCTCTGGGATGTTGAGCCATGCCAACTCTAATGCCGTGGCCAGCTGCGCTAGATTACGCGGTTGAGGATCCATGGCGCGAACAACTCGATCGAGATGGTCCCACAGATGCTCGATTGGGTTTACGTCAGGTGAGTTTGCTGGCCAGGGGAGGACGGTAAACTCATCCTGGTGCTCTTCGAACCACGCACGTACACTGGCAGCTGTATGGCACCTCGCATTGTCCTGCTGGAAGATGCCATCATCCTGAGGAAAAACAATGCGCATGTAGGGGTGAACATGGTCCGCAAGGACAGATGCGTACTTGTATTGATCCATTGTGCCTTCCACAATGATCAGTGAACCTAGAGAATGCCAGGAAAACATTCCCCAGACCATAATGCTCCCGCCTCCAGCTTGGACCGTTCCGGCAATGGTTGCAGGGTGGTTCCTTTCAGAGGTTTCACGCCTTATACGCCAACGTCCATCTGTCCGATGGAGCATAAAACGCGATTCATCCGAAAACGCAACCTGTCGCCACTCAGTGGACGTCCAGCTGCTGTACTGGCGTGCAAATTCTAGCCTTCGCCGTCGATGAACAGCAGTCAGCATAGGTGCACGAACCAGGCGTCTGCTTCGGAGGCCCAGACGCAGCAATGTTCGCTGAATAGTACTTTGGGAGACACTTTTGGTAGCCCCTTGGTTCATTTTGGTGGTCAGTTGCTCAACGGTAGCCCGTCTATCTGCCCGAACGCATCTCCGCAACCGTCGTTCGCCTCTGTCATCTATGGCCCGTGGTGCACCACATTTGCCACGTCGCTGATTTTGGACAGTCCCATTTTTCCATGCACGGTACACTTTTACCACGGCGGCACGCGAACAGTTCACAAACTCAGCCGTTTCGGAAATGCTTCCACCCTTGGCCCGAAAGCCAATGATCATGCCCTTTTGGAAGTCGGATAAATCGCTTCGTTTCTGCATTACGCCAACGATTGAAATGTTTTCCGAAGCCCTCACACACCCTTTATATACGCTCAACTGCACTGTGCTGCCACCTGCCTTCTGTGATTGGTTATTTAACTCTGACATGGAAAGTACGTGGTGGTCACATTAATGTGACTGGACTGTGTATAAAAGAAAACCTTACGGGTAAATTGGAGTGTTTACAAGAGTACTTCATTTTGGGATCGCCGTTTATCACCTGAAGATGTCCTAAAATAACATGAAAGCCCCTTGAATCGTTGAAGCTGTTTCAGCGCTTTGCGATGTAGCATGCAAGAATCTATAAGTCAGTGTAAAAAAAATTGTATTATAGTAATATCAACTAGTTGTACATTAAATGAAGGAAGGGAATAAGATTAATAAAAGAGCAACTAACTGCTCATACCGCATGGAGGGTGGATCTTGAGAGAGAAGGTTGTTTCTCGTCATCGAGTACGCTCCCGATTATCTACGCTTGAACAATCACGTGCTACGTGTGTTGCATGCTCAGTTCGACGATTCTACTGCTCGCTTGCCATATCTGATCCCATCATAATTGCTTATCGAATGGTAACTTTACATCTAATTTATTTTTAATTTATTACTTGTATTTGTAAATTGCGCAAGCGTATTTTTTGATTTTGGCTTTCGGTTGCATGCGCACGTGAGTTACCCTCCAAGCTTATGCTTCAGGTGTAAGTCAGAGGCCTCACGTGTATCCGCCTGCCGATCTGTGTGCCTGAACACCTTCGTGTGGGTCAGGTTCCGGGCAGCAGGACTCTATTTTTAAGGGCGCTAGATTTTTGGATTTTTTTTGCGATGGAGAGGTTAGTTAATGACCTCACATTGCAGATACATGATTTTAGTCACATTGGGGACACAAATGGATTTTCGGATACAGAAGAAAAAATGTTTAATTTTCTTCAAACCATGTTAGACATGGTTAAAGCCATGAATAATGAAATTATGCAAAATAATGCACTAAATAAAAAACTTAATGATGAAAAATCCCCAGATCAAATAGTACATAATTCACTAAATGAAAATGATAGGGCTCGCAGTCCTGTACTTTTCGAAAATAATTCGATTCCCGAAATTACGCTAGATAAGGATACCTCCTCGGACGAGGATATAAACACAAGACGTAGGGGTGACCAGACTGTCCGAACTAGGAATAGACGAGATGTTCATAAAAGAATTAAACTTAAATCTCCCAAACCATCACAAGAAAGCATTTCGAAATTGTCAGATGCTGAAAATTGCACCCTTAAAGGTGCTGAAAAAATTGAAAAAACTAACACGGTAAACACGGATGATTTAAACATGGATTTCACTGAAGGTGAAAATAATGAAAACCGTAAAAAGAACTCCCAAGGGGAACAAAAATTTGATAATGCACAACCTAAAAAGACAAACGCGGACAAAACTACCAGTATTCCGCCGATAACACTGAAACCGTCCACAATGAAATGGGACGATATCCGTAAACAATTTCACGACAGAAAATTAAATTTTCACGCGCAAAAAGTACAAAACAATATGAAAGTATATGCGCAAAATGCAGATCATTACAGAGGTATTCTTATAAGAGTATTAAAAGAATTAAATGTAGAGCATTACTCGTACGTTTTAACTCAAGATCGAAAACTCAAAGTTGTAATCCGAGGTTTAAACGAAGACGCAGACATCGAGGAAATCAAAGTCTTAAAGAGTTAGATTATAATGTAGAAGAAGTCAAACAGATGACAAGAAGACGTAACGGTGAAGTTACGTCGTTACCGTTGTATATTGTTACGCTTCTTAAGACAGAAGCCCCCTCAGGGGCTCACTTTTGTGAGTACGCGTGTGGCAATCCCAAGGTACCCTAGCTCTTCAGGGGATCATCTTCTTGATGATACGGCTGTCACGATCCTGGAGCCCCAGTGATCTATCCTCTTTTCCGTCTCCTCTCCTCTGAGCTGAAGCTTTCTTCCTTCCTTTCTCCCTTGTGGTTTTCCTCTTCGGAGTTTGGGGCTTGCCATGACAGATCGGAACAGCCCTTGTCTCTGGTTCTGAAGTGGCAAGAAAACTGCCCACGTGTTTGCCGTGCGTGGAGACCCGCGTCTTTGGAAAGGAGGGTCCTGGTAGTTGAGGGGCGAGGTACTGTCCCCAACACACTGCTTTGGCCTCTGCTTCAGCTAAACGGGGGGCACTTTGTCGTCCTCACAGGTGTCAATCGGCTGGTCACTAGTCCTTGTGTCAGTGGCTTGGGGATAAGCTCTCGGGAGTTCCTGCTTTCGGGAAAGCCGACTGTGGGGCTTCAGTTTGCGTATAGGTCTGGCTAGCCCTAACACAGGATTCTGTGTTCCCTTGTTGGGCTCCGTGGTGGGTGGGGCGGTCTGACCCGAAACTTTAATCTCTTCAATATGGCATCCCCCAATATATATGTAATAAGTCACCCTGAATCTAGTCCTGTCCTTTCAAATGCCAAAGCTCCTGAAACGCCAATTGTCAAAAAAGTACGTACTGAAGCAGATGTGAATAGTCCTAATAATTGTCCACGTTTCCTTTTGGTCTCAAGTCCTTCTGGCGAAATGCAAAAGATTTCTCCATTTGTAATAAACAAATATATTCATTCTTGCATAGGTGAGCCAAGAAACATAAAGCGTCTTCGGTCTGGAGATTTGCTGATTGAAACAACATCGTCTATACAGTCTGCCTCCCTCCTTAAATTAACCAAGCTCGGGCAAATTGATGTAAGTGTAACAGCACGCAAAACACTAAACTATTCTAGAGGCGTTATCTCGGAATTCGACCTTCTGTCTGTTTCCGAAGAAGAGTTCGTTTCCGAGCTAGCCAACCAAAACGTCTGTGCTGCAAGGCGGATCAAAATGCGTAAGGAAGGTAAGTGGATAGATACAAAACATGTGGCCCTGACCTTCAAATCGCCTGATGTGCTTAAGAATATTAAGGCTGGATACCTCAATTGCCTCGTACGCCCATATATTCCAAACCCGATGCGATGTTTCCAGTGCCAGCGCTTTGGTCACTCTAAGATCTCCTGCCGTGGCAAACTCACGTGTGCACGTTGTGCTATTGTTGGCCACTATAGTGGCACATCTACTGCTGCCCCACTGTGTTTAAACTGCAGAGGCGAATATCCAGCGTTTTCTCGTTCGTGCCCCAAATGGAAATTAGAAAAGGAAGTACAAACAACAAAAGTCAACAAAAACATATCATATGCCTAAGCTAGAAGGCTAGTTCAAAGCACACAGACCCGAAAAAACATTTCTTTTGCTAATGCTGCTAAGTCAACAAGATCTTTTGGAACTCAAACTTCAGTCAGTACCCAAACCTACCCAAATAAATCTCAGGAGACTACAAGCAGGCTGAAAAACGAAAAACCGACACACTCCGTTCAAAAAAAAGAAATACAAGTACAAAGTAAACCGAAAAATACCGCTCAGAAAACATATAATAAAAATAGACGCCTTAGTAATAGCTCACACGATGGCATGATAACCGATTCTCTTGATTCGGATAGTATGGAAGTAGAGGAGGGGCTGGAAACTCCCAAGCATCTGCTTCCACGAAAAACTAAGAAAGAACACAGAAAGATCAAACATAATGGCCACCCTCGTCTCTTGGAACAGTCGCGGCTTCCACCGGAATTTGAAAGATATAAAAATATCATCAATGCTCATCATCCTGTATGCTTCGCTCTACAGGAGACTAACCTGAAACCGGAACAGCCAGCAAAACTTCGGAGGTTTTCTTTCGTCAGGAAATATAATATTGCAGGTGAGCGTGCCAGTGGAAGTGTAGGCCTCCTCACCTCACTGGACTATCCATCAAATGCACTTTCTCTGACGACATCCCTCCAAGTGTCGCTGTGCAAATAAATTTCAATGTCGTATTTTCTGTAGTTTCAGTTTATTTGCCTCCAAATGAGCACATTGATCAAGAGCGTTTAAATGAGCTTGTAAAGCAGCTGCCTGAACCATTTCTTATAGGAGACTTTAATGGGCACAGTCCGCTCTGGAGAAGTAAAGACACCAATGCACGAGGAAGACAAATTGAGTAGTTGATCGAAGATCACAGACTTTGTCTCCTCAGTACCGGGCAGGACACATACTTCGACAAGCCTACAAGAACATTCCACGCTATTGATCTTGCCATTTGTTCACCGTCTCTGCTGCCGTATTGCACGTTTAGTGTCGGCAATGATCTCTACAGCAGCGATCATTACCCCATCTTTGTATCTCTCGCACGAAGAGGAGCAAACTCCATGTCGAGGCCCGTTCGATTTATATTTGAAAGGGCAACCTGGGACCTCTTCTCTTCTGTTGCTGACCTCACAAAGGAAATGGTAGAAAATGTGCAAATCGATGATGCAGTGGAATACATTACTAATGTTATAAACCAGGCAGCTGTGCTTTGTATCCCCAGAACATCGGGTAAATTGGTAAAATATTCCAAAGCTTGGTGGAACCGTGACTGTCAGGAAGCACTTCAAAAAGAGAGAAAAGCTTGGGGAATCTTTCGCAGATACCCTACTTTGCGAAACTATTTAGCATTCAAAAGAGCCAAAGCAAATGCGAGGAAAGTAAGACGGCAGAGCCAGATGGATTCCTGGATTTCATATGTGTCAACAATAACATCCTCTACACCAAGTAAACGAGTTTGGGAGAGAGTTAAAAAAGCATGTGGAATATATAAAGACCACTCACTTTCCTTTTTGGAAAAAGATGGCCGAGTGATTAGCTCCGTAGAAGAAATTGCAAATACTATTGGTGAGACGTTTTCTGCCGTTTCTTCCAGCAGAAATTATTCTCCCGCATTTCTTTCTATTAAGCAGCGCTCCGAAAAAAATCCTATTGCTTTCAATTCCTCCAACTCTGAACCCTACAATAGGGATTTTACTATGCTTGAGTTAAAGAGAGCTTTGTTCCAGACACACAAATCTTGTCCGGGTCTTGACGGCGTGAGCTACGATATGCTGAAGCATCTATCCTGTAAGTCACTGAATGCCCTTCTAACTCTTTACAATAGGGTGTGGAAGGAGCATACTTTCCCCAGTGCATGGAGGAGAGCTGTTGTCATTCCTATCGCTAAGCCAGGAAAAGACCCGCGGAATCCCTCGAATTATCGGCCAATAGCCCTTACGAGCTGCATATGCAAACTGTTTGAAAAGATGGTAAACAGCCGCCTAGTGTATTTCTTAGAAAAGAATAGTGTATTATCACCTTATCAAAGTGGTTTCCGAAAGGGAAGGACCACTGTAGATAATATGCTCCTTTTGGAGACATCTATTCGTAAAGCTTTCCTTAGAAGAAACCATCTTGTCTCTATTTTTTTTGACATTGAAAAAGCTTATGATAAGGCATGGAGGTATGGGATCCTTCGTGATCTCCATGATAGTGGCTTGCGTGGCAACCTACCATTTTTCATTCAGAATTTTTTGAATGCTAGGACCTTCCAAGTTAGGATTGGCTCTGTTTTGTCAAAAATCTTTGAACAAGAAGAGGGTGTGCCTCAAGGCTCTGTTCTTAGTGTCACTCTATTTGCTCTGAAAATCAACTCTGTATTAAAAGAACTTCCTCCTACTATTTTAGGGTCTTTGTATGTTGACGACCTCCAGATTAGTTGTCGAGGGGCAGATATGAGACATATAGAGAGGCAGCTGCAGATCGCATTGAATAAGATCCACGAATGGTCAGTCACCCAAGGATTTACGTTTTCTGAACAGAAGACCGTCTGCGTCCATTTTTGTAGAAAGAGAGGTCTCCATCCTGAGCCTGAATTACACCTTAATGGATCTATCATTCCAGTTGCACCTGAAGCAAAATTTTTAGGAGTGATATTCGATCAGAAACTAACTTTCCTTTCTCATGTTTTATAGCTGAGAAAGAAGTGTATAAAAGTACTTAATATACTAAAAGTCCTGTCGAATACCTCCTGGGGTTCTAATCGATGCTCCATGCTTCGCATCTATACAGCACTTGTCCGCTCTAGGCTGCACTACGGTTCAGTTATCTACGGATCAGCTCGGTCTTCTGTGTTGCTAAAACTAGATCCTGTGCATCATCAAGCTCTGAGGATTTGTTCTGGAGCTTTCAGGACATCTCCTGTCCAGAGTCTTTATGTTGATTGTCATGAAACATCACTTCGTTTGAGGCGTGAGCAGTTGTCTCTGTTGCATTATTTTAGCATTTTATCACAACCTGACAATCCTAATAGGCTAGCTTTGGCTGATAACAGCTGTGACATTTTATTTGATGCACGACCATCCTGTGTGCCTCCGTTTTCTTTGAGAGTTCGCTCTCTGATCGAGGAACTCTTCCTGTGTGATATATCCCCCCAAGCCATGCAGTACTTTGAAATTCCCCCTTGGGAACAGGCGGGAATCCAGATTCTTGAAATTTTTCCCCATCAGATGAAAAAAACACTAACAATGTCATCTATACCCAACTTTTTGCTGATCACAGATATAAATATCAAGAATATGTTCGAATATACACAGATGGTTCGAAGTCAAGTTGTCGTGTCGGGACGGCATTTGTAATTGGTGACCATGTAGAAGGCAGAAGTTTGCACCACGCTTCCTCAATCTTAACAGCTGAACTTACTGCAATATATCATTCACTTTTGTACGACGGCAAAAAACGTTTATAGTTTATTCAGATTCCTACAGCGAGCTAAAATTTTAGAAGCTTTTTCGAACACCCATAATCCGGTAATTTTTGATATCCTGAAACTGGACTTGAAATTAAAAAGGCTCGGATTTGAAATTCTCTATTGCTGGGTTCCCGGGCATACCGGTATAAAAGGTAATGAGCGGGCAGATCTCGTCGCAAAATCAGCTGTTGAAATATCCAGTCGCCTCATCCCTATCACAGACATTAGTAGTTTTATCCAGTAAAAGATATTGGAAAAATGGCAACAGTTTTGGGATGTTCAGTCTTTTAATAAATTAAAGAGCGTGAAACCTAGAATCGAACTTTGGCATTTTACTGGAAGACGTAAGGAGGAAGTTCTTTTGACTAGACTTAGAATCGGTCACACCAGAATGACACATAACTATCTTTTAAATGCTGACAATGAGCCCCTGTGCTCAAAATGTGGTGTATGTTTAACGGTCCGTCACCTCTTAATTGAATGTCCATCTTTTAATAGTATTCGTCAGAAATATTTTAACAGCTGTGACTTACCTCTCGACCATTTAATTGGAAGAGAGTTCAATCGTAATTTATTTCACTATTTAAAAGATATTGGTGTTTATCACCTCATCTGAACTGATTTTAATTTTGTATATTAGTTTCGACACTTGTGATTTTAGCTGATTTTATATGACCTCATCCCTTGGATTTTGTACATTCCTTTATCTACTTGTTTAATTCATAGCTATTTTAATTTCATTGTCTATATCACTTTATATCTCACCACCTTGTGTTTGGCGCGATATAACCATTTCTGGTTTTGCGCCAAAAATTTCACCCACCACCACCACCACTTAAGACAGAAGCCTCAAAAAAGATTTCCATGGAAAGATATCTTTGCGACATGCGCATTAAAGTTAAAGAATATGAAGGTAGGCAGGGACCTTTTCAGTGTTTCAGGTGTCAGGGGTTTAATCACACCCAATTAGGGTGTAATTTTACCCCTGAATGCGTGAAATGCAGGGAGGCTCATTTTCTTAATGACTGTCCAGTTAAATCTGATGCTAACTTCATACCGGTCTGTGTAAACTGCGGAAATTCTCACGCCGCCAGTTTTAGGGGGTGTGAGAAATTCCCAAAAAAGAAATCTGATAGCACCAAAGCATTTTCGAGTCGCGTAATCGAAAATAAATCTTACGCACAGGCGCTCACTTCTGGCGTTTATAACGACACCCTAACGGAAGCGAAGAAGGTATTCACTGACCTTGCTGAGCTTGTTAATGTGATCAAATCTGCAGGATTCCATCTTACGCAGCAAATCAAAAATATCAAATCAAGCCAAGTTGCAATGAATAAGGAAAATAATGGGGGAAAATAGTCCACAAAGGCCACCATTAAAATTTGTAGTTTGGAACGCTTTTAGTGTTCAAGATAAGCTTACTGAATTAAATAACTTCCTACAAATACATTCAATCGATATTGCGTGTATCACAGAAACTTATGCATCGCCATGTATTTCCATAAATATACCAAACTTCCGATGCTACAGATGCGACCGGCTTACTCATCGCTGGGAGGGGGCTGCAATTTACGTTAAATCTTCTCTCCAATCCTGCCAGATCTCTACGCTCCGCAAAAATACACATGAAGCAATTACAGTTTCCGTTAGCCTGCCAGTTTACGGCACTATATTTTTCACTAGTATCTACAACCCTCCAAAGAGTGCACTGGACACAGACATTCTCAAGGAGTTACTGCCTCCAGACAAACCAACTATCCTTGCAGGTGATATGAATGCCAAACACCAGGAATGGTGCTGCCGCCGTACTAACAAGAACGGTAAGAAACTCTTAGAATTTATCGACAACCATCCTATTTATTTCCATGCACCGACGGATTACACGTACCTACCTATGAATCCCAGAACAGGAGATATTCTCGATTTAGTGCTAACTACCACTCCTATCCCCATGCATTTGGAAGTTATACAGGATTTAAGCTCAGACTATATCCCGGTAGTCGTTACCATGGGTATCACGAAAATTGATACAGAGGAAAATAAGAAGATCACGGACTGTAGCAAATTCACGTATAATCTATCAAATCTTAATATGCCTCCTTTGAAGCTCAAAAATAAGGAAGACATAGATAATGCTCTAGATTCACTTACTAGCAAGATCTTAGATACACATGCTGCTGCTACCCGAAGCGTACCGGCAAAAAAATACACAGGTTTATTACCGAAACAAATCCGTGATAAAATTAAAGAAAGAAATAGATTCAGGAAGCGCTGGAACCTCACGTGGGACCCGCGACTAAAAAAGGAACTAAATAAGTTAAATAAGGCGATTAAGAAAAACATCACACAGCACAAAAGAGACCTCTGGAAAGAGAAAATTATGCAACTCAGTGCACCAGATAATTCCTTCTGGGCCTTCACCAGGAAACTAAAACAAAAGCCAAATGTAAACAAGGCAATTTACTCTGAAAACAAAATTGCTATATCAAATGAGGATAAAGCGGAAATATTCGCAGACCACTTAGAAAACCAATTCACTCCAAATAACTACCCAAGTGACCCTAACTTCACTGATTATGTAAAAAATTATGTTGGCAGCTGGCTCAGTCATTCAGAAATCAATACTCCTACTGATTTTCCTTCGCCGCAAGAAATTATAGGAGTTATTAAAAGGCTGAAAGTGCGAAAGGCCCCTGGGCACATTCGCATCACCAATATGATCATAAAAAGCTTCACTATTAATATCATCGCCAGGTTTACGAGCATTTTAAATGCCTGCCTTGAGCATGCGTATTTACCCAAATGCTGGAAAACTGCTAAAATAATATTAATTCTTAAACCACCGAAAGATCACACCAGACCTGAGGGCTATAGGCCGATAAGCTTGCTTCCTGGTTTAGGCAAGTTATATGAAAGAATCATTTTAAATAGAATCAAGATATACTATGATAAATTACCAATGGAACAGTTTGTTTTTAGAAAAGGGCTTTCGACTGTCAAACAACTTGTTAGACTGACGGAATTTGCCGGTGACGCAATTCAGAATAAGCAAAGCATAGCCTAACTCATGATAGACGTGGCGAAAGCCTTCGACTGCGTCTGGCATGAGGGGCTCATTTATAAATTAATCTCTTTAAACTTTGACAACAGAATCATAAAGCTGCTACATTCTTTCATCACTGAGAGGAATTTCTACGTTGCACTCGGGAACAGTGGCGGCTCGTAGCTAAAATTAGTGGGGGTGCTGTTCCAAAAAAATTTAACCTTTGTTTTAAACCTGTGTAAAGGGAAACAAACATGTATAAAAAGAAAATTTATTTTGTAATTTCCATGAAATTTTACAAAAGAAAAATTTAACATTTCTTAATTACTTTAACTTAAATTGTTACAGTTCAAGCTTTACCTATTCATTTAAAAATGAAATCCATTCTTCTTGTTTTAATTTGCGCGAAGAGATCAATAATTTTCTCCTTGATCTCTGGATGACAACTGAGGAAATTTTTCTATATTGAAAGCATTGCAAGCGCATGAAAACGAAAGCTCTTGAAGTTCACTTACAGTCACAGAATTTATTACTTGAGGATGCAAGGACATGGTTAAAGTTTTCTGTAAAATAAAACAACCAAAAAAAATTAATCAAATAGAATAGCTAAAAATAATCTAACCAAGAATATTAGAATATGGTGTATGATTTTTAAACACAGCACACGCGGAGTAAAAAAAAAAGAACCAGCTTCCAAAGATACTCCAGATTCGGCACTGTAAAAGCGACAGTGCTTTCTCCCTCTCAGCCTCGTACGCTCCTTCCTAAGAGCGCATGCGCAGAACAGCCAAATACCACACGCGCGGAGTAAGAAATAATCACGTTTCCAGAATTTCGGCACTGAAAGTGCGACAGTGCTGCTTTCTGCGCGCGCTTGCGCAGAACAGCCTTGTGAAGCGCAGTTCTATACAAAAACTTTCGCACCTTTTTCATAAACTGGAGGATGGCTACTGACATTAAGGATTATGTATCGTAGAAGTATAAAGAAAGAATTAAAGAAAAAAGGGCTCATTATATTAAATATTAAAAATAATAATAAGCGGAAACAGGGGTGCTGCAGTTCCACAGTGCTTATTACGAGCCGCCACTGTTCGGGAAAGACAACTCCAGTATCAGAAAAATACGTGCCTCCGTCCCTCAAGGATTTTAGGACCCATAATTTACATCTTTTATGTATCCGATTTTCCGTGCATTGGACTAAACAAGAGCTCCTTTATCGGCTGCTAAGCAGACGATACAGCGCTTGCTATGAAATCCAGAAGAGTTGACCTTGCTGTTCGAAAACTTCAGAAACTTGTACCACAAATCGAAGAATGGTGTAAACTTTGGAGAATTGAGATAAACACATCAAAATCTCAATTATTACTGATTCGCCGAAAATATGCACGTCGCTCTTGTAATGAAAAACTCCGTCTTTTTAATGAAGACGTCCCCATCGTCCAAAAAGCTACATATCTTGGAGTAGTATTTAACAGCGCACTTAAATGGAACGATCATATCACCAAAGTCAAATCCAAAGCCTTTGGAGTAATAAACAGTCTTATCCGAATACTAGGGAAATATTCAAATCTTGATCTTTTTATCAAAAGACACATCTATACGGCTGCCATAAGACCTATCTTTACATATGCCTCGCCCGCATGGCAGCATATACAAATAAAGATCTTTATAAACTGCAGGTTATCCAAAACAAGGTCTTAAGAATTATAACAAATGCACATTTTTATGTAACAAACCAGACCTTGCACAGAGATTTGAAAATAGATACTGTGGAAACTTTTCTGAACAAAATTAATGAGACCTTCTTTAATACAGCGATTGATTGCCCACACCTCACTCATTTTGACACGTTTCGCTACATGATTTTAGAAGATGATAAGGAATTGCGCCTACATGCAGCCCACCTCATCAGAAATCAAAATTTCCCCACGTAAGCCGTTTACGCACTCAATGACTTTATTTACTGTTTATTTTGCATTGTATTTTTGTATGTATATATTTTTTGTATATTTTATTAATTAATTATAGTATCTGCTTGCATGATTATATTGCTTTAAATTAAAGCATCTTGATTTATTATTACTGTCATGATTTCCTTGCACCCACATTTTACTCAAACACCGCACGTCTTGCTCAACTACCTCTCCTTCACGGTTCTGTTTCTTTGTGTTGTCTAAAGCCCCCCTACGTGACTATGACCTCCTCCACAAGTGTATCCTGTATTTCACTGTCTTGTCGCCAATGGGCGCAATTTCATCGAGCCGGATAAGCTTCCTCTATTATGGAGGCATCCCGGCAATAACGGTACCGACCGACTAACTGCACAAGCTGTATCAATTGCGAGATAAACGAACGCATAAAAGACCCCGCCCGTCATAGGATAACCACGCCTTCATTGGAGAAAGAAAAAGATTTGCATGAACAAATGAGACTACAAACAAGCCACTTTCTTACCACAAAAGCATGGACATAGGATCTTCGCCTAAAGGCACTCGCAGCAAACACACATTTCTTTTTTTAGTCGAAAGAAAGAGATTGAAAATAACGTCATAGGATAACCACGCCTTCATTGGAGAAAGAAAAGGATTTGCATGAACAAATGAGACTACAAACAAGCCACTTTCTTACCACAAAAGCATGGACATAGGATCTTCGCCTAAAGGCACTCGCAGCAAACACACATTTCTTTTTTTAGTCGAAAGAAAGAGATTGAAAATAAAAAAAATTAAGGATACAGGTCATTATCTTAGTTCCTTCGTAAGAAAAACTGATACAAGACGTCATGTCATTCTCACTACGTTATTCTACCTAAATGCATATTTTGCTAAGAAGATCACGTGAGTTCCTATAGAGGATGTAGCATACACAAAAAGGGATTCCAAAATGCTATAGCAAATAAAGAAATTAAAAGCATTCCTCCTCCGAAAGATGAAGATTTCCCGATTACTTTCCCTAAATTTAATCCAGATGCTTCAAAAACTAAAGCAATTACAATGCAGCACTTAAAAGAACTTAAAGCCAGAAGAACAACTCACAAACATTTTCCAAATATTCCAGGGCGAAATTATATAGATAGCTCAGCGCATCATACATACTCAGAGTATAACGCAGAAAATGCTTTTGTTGAGATCTTGCTAAAATTTTCCGAAGAAATCTGAAGTCACGGGTGACAGACAGACAGACAAAGAAGACAGATGTCTTGTTTTGCAACCGCTAAGTCTTTCTGCACCGATGGGCGAAAAATCAAGCTAGGGTGCGAAGGAAAGGTATATAGAAAATGAGCAATTTCGTATTTCAGAGGAGAGTAAAAAGGAACTTCGTATATTTTACACGAGTTCTAAATGCCAGGAAAAAAATTATGGGACAAAATAAAATTAAAAATAAATGGCCCAAAAGTAATGGAGAGGAAAAAAAATAAAAAGGGCCTATAGAAAGAAAAGGAAATGAAGTAAGAAAAATGTCTTAAATACGATTGTGCCCAAACAAAAGGATATATAAAGTAAGGTAACATATAGCACTGTGGTGTCCAAACATATTTATACATTTTTTTTTGCAAACAACATCAGATCATAAAACTATACACAGTGCGAGAGCACATCAGCAAAATTAAATAAATATCAGAATTTGTTTTGGTTAATTATTTTTTTAAACATTATATTTATTTAATAATTTAACCATCATAGTTTACTATATATTTGTACTAGTCTAACAAGTTGAGGCACACTTTATTAGTTTATGCTCATAACTGTAAGAGATGTATTCAAGGAAACATATATTAATCTTATTGTTTTCTTTTTTTTGCGAACTGAAAGGGAAAATTGCAATCGAAAACAGTAAAACTGCAATCTTTCACGTTCATCGAGACCCAAGATCTTCTTTCCCCGTCTCGAGAAATTCCTCAAAGGGGCCCAGATGGGGAGTGCTAACAGACGGCGTCTACTGATAAGGATAGCGTCACTAAAGGTTACAAGAAAAACAAGCTTATGATTTAAAGCAATTTCTAACTATTATTTAATGTCAGAGGCCTACAACCACAATAAATAAATGAATTTGAAAGCAATTCAATAATATATATTTGATTTAGTTTAGAGAAAATAAGGCTACTTATCTGAAAGGTCCTGTTTTCCTTTGGATTGCAGAAGAATGACCAGCGAGGAAGATGAGACCCCCTATTGCACAGAAAAGCTGTAACATTTAAAGGCGAGACACTTCGGAGAAGATTTAAAAAATTTTTTTTTAATTAATAAAGACTTTTTTCCGGAAAACACACATAAAAATGTCAAAGCTGCTGTCTCCATCGTTCGTGATCACAGCGCCCTCTGCACCACAACAACTTTTGAAAAACTTGCAGCAGGATTCAAAGCAGTTATGTATCTAATGAAGTTCGTTGAAGATAAAAACTAAAATTGCAGCAGCATTTATCACAGAAATTATCTTATATTACTAATAATTTATTGATTTTCAGATCCTGTTCTCAAGCAGCAGATATCGGGGTCAGTACATGAGAGGGTGGCCTCTCACGTGACTGGCCTCCACGAATCATTAAGAATCCCCACCAATGCTTCTGATTGGCTCACAGTACCGACAGCTAGACTTTCCGACGATTTTCGACGATTACCACCCGACGCATTTCATTCATTCTTTTCAGAGCTGAGACGTTGAACATGACGCACGTACCTCTGTTAACAGCATTTAGATAAGATCTTGACCCAGTCTCTTAGGCGGTCAAAGGTTTTTCATAAACGTTCAGTTTCCCTCGGGAACAAAATGTCCTTTTATAAGACACCAAGTGACAATTCGGATGCAGACTCGGATACGGATAGATCAGAAATCAGAAATGAAAGAGAAAGAAAATTTCCACTTGAATTGAAGGATTTCTTAGCCACTCCGGACAGGAAAAAAGCTAAAAAGAAAAGGACCGCAACCCCCTCAAAAGTAAGTGATGCAGGAAGTAACAAAAGTAACGTCAGCAGATTAAGCGCTAGGTCTAAGACCGAAAAGGAAATAAGAAAAGTTTTAAAACAGGAAGGATATCAAGCTACGCTTCAGCTCATGACAGAAACTTATGATATGGACAAAAAGAAATTCGCTAAATTATATGCACCGAAAACGGACGAAGAAATTAAGGAGGATCAACGCATTGAACAAGAAGCGATAGAGAGATCGAACAACTTCTATCAATTCCCAAAGAAAACTGCACCAATTAAAGATGTAGAATAAAGAATGGAAGTAACGCAAAGTAATAGATTTGAAGCCCTCACCGAATCATATAAAACAGAAGTAAACGAAACAGAAAACAACGATAAAAATGAAGAAAACATCCCACCCATTGTCTTTCAACAGCATGCAATTAATTGGATACAAGTACAGGAAATATTATTAAGCGTCTGCAAAGAGGAATTTGAAGCTGATATGAAAGCAAAGTTACTCTATGTAAACCTGAAAAAAATCAACGACTTTAGACAGGCTACAAAAATTTTACAAGAACGAGGTATCCCTTTTCACACGTTTCATATGTTAAGCGAAAAACCCATAAAAGTGATATTGAAGAACCTGCCAAACAATACGCCTGAAGAAGCTATATAGAGAGAGATCTGGAAAGAAGAAACTACCCAGTCTTAAAGGTAAAACAGTTCACAAGGAACCGCAAAAATAATTTCGAAAGAATACCAATATTTTTATTGGAGTTAAGTAAAACCAAAGCAGGTCAAGCAATCTTTCATTTGAACAATATGTTCAGCGTGAATGTCAAGATAGAAAAATTTACACCAAAGAAACGCATTATCCAATGTTACCGATGCCAGGAATATGGACATTACCCGGTCAGACTGATCCTGGATATTAGTAGCTGTACCACACCAGTCAATAGAGCCTTTAAAACCAACTGGCAAGCATTTTCCAAAGCTCTGAACAACATCCAGTACACTATGCCAACAGTACAATCGAGGAATGACATTGACAGCTTAGTCAAGGCCTTCACCGACAATATTCAAAAAGCCCACAAGACTGCTCAGGAAAAGATAAAAGAACACAAACTAGTAAAGAGCAGGGAGCTGCGTGAACTTATTCAAAGCAGAAATGCTGCCAGGAGGCAGTTTCAGAGGTCGAGGAATCAATCTGACAAAATTATCTTCAATCATCTCTGTGATGCAGTCAAGTCTCGCACTAATTATTATGCACAATTCCGCTGCACTGGATATCTTCAAACCCTTTCCAGGGAAGACAATTCTATCTGGAAAGCAGTTAAAAGGTACAAGAAATGCTACAACAACATTCCGCCCCTGAATGGCCTTAGCAGGATCTACTACACTGAAACTGAGAAAGCTGAATATTTAGCAGATCAAATGGAATCTCAGTTTCGCACAAACAACATCCAAGACCCCAACACTGATCGATTAATTACTAACTTTCACAACACAAACATGACAAGTCCACACACAAACCACACTATTTCAGTCATGCCCTCAGAGGTCTGTGCTTATGTCAAAAAGCTCAAAAACAACAAAAGCCCAGGACTAGACACCATTAGCAATCGGATGATCAAGAAGTTTCCTGTAAAAATCATATTCTACTTAACCAAGCTACTAAATGTGATTCTACAGTGGCAGCATTTTCCTGAAATATGAAAAACTGCCAAAATTACTCCTATTCTGAAGACAAGAAAGCCTGCTTCGTATCCAGACTCCTACAGGCCCATAAGCCTGTTATCGTCGCTCAGTAAGATTCTGGAGGCGGTACTGCTAAGAAGAATTAATGACCACCTAGAAAGCAACAGGATCATCATTCCACACCAGTTTGGGTTCCGACGACAACATTCCACTGTAAATCAACTGTACAGAGTTTTTGAGTTCATCACTGAAGGAGTGCAGCAGAAGAGAGTTACTGGAGGGCTTTTCCTTGAAATAGCTAAGGCCTTTGATCGGGTGTGGTTGGAAGCACTCATATACAAACTCCACAACCTGGGCTTCCCAGGTTACATCAAAAACACAGTTAATTCCTACCTAACAGGTAGACACTTTGTCGTTCAACTTGCAAACACACTTTCGACACGTAGGAAAATCCTCGCAGGCGTCCCCCAGGGGTCCCTGCTTGGACCTACACTTTTCAACATATATGTGAACGACATTCCTGTCACAGACAACACAACACTCGCAATGTATGCTGACGACACTGCGATCCTCACTCAAAGTGCATTTCCCAGTCCAGTAATCCAACGACTACAAGCTTACATAAACATACTCGAGACTTAGCTGGTACAATGGAAAATCAAGGTTAATGTTGACAAGACCCAGGCCATCTTATTTACAAGGAAAAAGAAAATCAAAGGAAAGTTATCTTTATATGGCCAAGAAATCCCATGGGCCAAGCAAGTCCCTTACTTAGGGGTGATCCTCTGTAATACTCGACATGGACCCCACACGTCACATCTATTATTCAAAAGTTTCGAGTTGCTAAAACAACACTACACCCCTTAATTTCTCGAAACAGTATACTTTCTATAGACAACAAGTTGCTCATTTACAAAACCGTGTTGCGTCCCATCTTATGTTATGATTGCCCTGTGTGGGCTTACTCATGCAAAAGTTCCAGGAAGAGACTGCAAAGAGTGCAGAATCTCATACTAAGGCAAATAACCAACGCTCCATGGTATGTTCGCAATAATAAAATTCACGAGGAGCTTAAAGTGGAGGATATCTGTGAATATTACTGCCGGCTTGCCCGGAAATTCTACGAAAACCTCCCCAACATTGATAATCCAGTTATTCGGACTTACGACTATGACATTAGTGATAGTGGTAATTGTAAAAGGCCCATGGCCATCTTAAATGTTAATGACTAGTGCTATTTGTCAGTTTTTTAATGTACCGTGTGTTTGTATATAGTTGTATTCATGTTTCAATCCTGTAGTTATGTTTTTTCGCATTGTTCCATAAGTCCGCACTTCCTATTTTCTTCTTTATTGTTTCTGTTCTGTGGTGTATGTGTCTTCTTCGGCAGTTTTTCCAGATGGCATTGTCTATGTAATTTGCTTGAATTAGCACACCCTACAATTCCTTAAGAAATAGTACATAAGATGTTAAAATTTATATTAATATTAATTGAAAAGGAGAAAAAAATGCTCATACTGACTTGTTCCCTTGGTTAATTTTTTGTACAATTCGAAATAACTTATTTATTCTACAAGGGGTAGGGTTTGTTATACCCAGGCACCTTGGTGCTACACCACTCGTAAGTGCAAATGGACATCTCAGCACTTTTGCACAAATATCGAACGATGCTGCAAATGTGGTCTACAACACAGAAGCAAATTTTGCCAATTAAAACTCGAAGAAAAACTAAAATGCATATTCTGCTCTGAGGAACACGTAAGCTCTTACCGAGGATGCCCAGAATACAAAAGGAGATTTGAAAAGAAGAAGACTTTCTCCAGAGCTACGGTAAACACCTAAAGCCTTACAGATTTCCCCAAACTTATCGAAGCTGGCAAACCAAAAGAAGTAAATCCCCCAGCAGCGTTGTACAGCGAAAAAGTTAAAGAATCACTACAAGCCCCACCAAAAGAATTACGTGAAGCAATAAATTGGTTGCAAGATAAGAAAATTCAAGATTTCCTCACCGATGTTATAACACATGTCCAGAAGATACGCTCCGCTAAGAGACTGAAAGTGCGAAAGGCCCCTGGGCATGATCGCATCACAAATATGATCATCAAAAATCTCACAATTAATATCATCGCCAGGCTTACGAGTATTTTAAATGCCTGCCTAGAGCATGCGTACTATCCTAAATGCTGGAAGACCGCTAAGATAATTTTTAATACCCAAACCTTCTAAAGATCACACCAGACCTGAGGGATATAGGCCGATTAGCTTACTACCTGGCCTAGGCAAGTTATATGAAAGAATAATTTTAAATAGAATGAAGAATTACTATGACAAATTACCTATGGAACAGTTAGGTTTTAGAAAAGGGCTCTCGACTGTCAAGCAACTCGTTAGACTGACGGAATTTGCCGGAGATGCAATTCACAATAAACAAAGCATAGTCTTACTCATGCTAGACGTGGCGAAAGCTTTCGACCGCGTCTGGCATGAGGGGCTCATTTATAAATTAATCTCCCTGAACTTCGATAATAGAACTATTAAGCTGCTGCATTCTTTCATCACAGAGCGGAATTTCTACGTTGCACTCGGGAAAGACCACTCCAGTTTCAGAAAAATACGTGCATCCGTCCCTCAAGGGTCTATTTTAGGACCCATAATTTACATCTTTTATGTTTCTGATTTTCCGTGCATCGGATTAAACAAGAGCTCTTTTATCGGCTGTTATGCAGACGATACAGCGCTTGCTATGAAATCTATCAGAATTGATCTTGCAGTTCGAAAACTTCAAGAACTTATGCCACAGATTGAAGAATGGTGTAAACTCTGGAGAATAGAGATCAATGCATCAAAATCGCAGTTACTGCTGATACGTCGAAAATACACACGTCGCCCCTGTAATGAAAAACTCCGTCTTTTTAATGAAGAAGTCCCTATCGTTCAAAATGCTACATATCTTGGAGTAGTTTTTAACAGCGCACTTAAATGAAACGATCACATCACTAAAGTAAAATCCAAAACATTTGGAGTTATATGTAATCTAATCCCAATACTAGGAAAATATTCTGATCTCGACCTTTTCATCAAAAGGCACATTTATACGGCTGTCATAAGGCCCATCTTTACATACGCTTCACCCGCATGGGCAGCTTACACAAAGAAAGATATTTACAAATTGAAAGTTATACAAAATAAAGTCTTAAGAATTATAACAAATGCACATTTTTATGTTACAAATCAGACCTTGCACAGAGATTTGAAAATAGATACTGTGGAAACTTTTCTGAACAAAATTAATGAGACCTTCTTTAATACAGCGATTGATTGCCCACACCTCACTCATTTTGACACGTTTCGCTACATGATTTTAGAAGATGACAAGGAATTACGTCCATATGCAGCACACTGCATCAGAAATCAAAATTTCCCCACGTAAGTCGTTTATGCACGCAATGATCTTTTATACTGTTTATTCTATAATATATTCTGTTAGTAATTTTATGTATTTGTATGTAATTATATTGTATATATTAATTGATTATAGTATCTGATTGTATGATTTTATTGCCTTTATTAAAGCACTTTGATTTTTTATTTATATGTCATGATTTTCCTTGCACCCACATTTTACGCAAACACACACGTCTTGCTCAACTACCTCTCCAGTGCGGTTCTATTTCTTTGGGTTGTTTAAAGCCCCCCTACGTGACTATGACCTCCTCCACACGTGCATCCAGTATTTTACTGTCTTGGCGCCAATGGGCGATATCTCATCGAGCCGGATAAGCTTCCTCTATTATGGAGGCATCCCGGCAATAACGGTACCGACCGACCGACCGCTCCGCTAAGTCAACTGCAGAAAAGTTTGCCGCAGGCTTCAGCGCAGCACTTACATTAATGAAATTGCAGAAATGAAAGACTAATGGACTTTGTGATGGAAGCTAACTAATTACTATTGTTATTTTCAGTATTTTCATTTACAGGCTCTCCTGTTTTAATTAGCATTCCTCGGGGTCAGTCCGCGAGAGGGTGACCTCTCACGTGACGCGCCTCGACGAATCTCCTGACTTTCATCTTCACGATGATGATTGGCTCCCAGTAAGGACACCCCTCAGGGGCTCACTTTTGTGAGTACGGGTGTGGCAATCCCGAGGTACCCTAGCCC
>KK117571.1:697967-720271 GCA_000611955.2 Stegodyphus mimosarum | reverse complement strand
GACCGGATGTTTCTTGCTGGACACCCATCACAGGGATGTTTCGGCCTTCAGGCGCATTGCGCTTTATGCTACTTTTTCAATAAAGCTTCTTTTTACCCCTCTGATTTCTCTTTTAGTAAGTGTTGCTTACATTACTCATGTCCTTACGTATTGAGGATCTTACGGTATTAAAGGTGTTGATTTGGAAAGCTTTTGTACAAAGTTATATTGAAAAAAACCGTCTCGTCCTTAATTTTTGCACACCAGTGTATTACGGAGGTACGCGGTAAGCAGGAAGAAATACCTTACTCCTCGACACTATTAATTTGTAAGACATAGAAATAAGCCTAATAACCTCCGCCTGAGAAATTGATTCTAAAAAGTGTTAAGCGACTCAGAAATTTTGAGATCCGCTGTCTTAGAAAATTCTTTAAGGAAGGGGACATCCTTTTTGCTCCAAGAACAACGTGTGCCACAACGGAAAGGCAGCTATCAAAAGGGCTATGGAGCTAATCTGACAGGACTGCATCTTTGTTCATATCATGTCACTACCAGTGTAAAGCATCTCTTCCCAGGTATGCAAGATATACTGAACTTTTTCAACTTCAAAATCATATTCGGTGAAAGTATATGTTGGGATCAGCGGAAACGAAACAGCAGACGAGCTTGTGAAAGAGACAGCAAGAAGCATGGAAGCGGAATGTATAAATGAATCCAGATCTAGCTTGATAAACCAGTTCAAGCAAACAAAAAAATGCCTGTGGCAAGAACACGGAATAATGCTGCTCAAAGGAGAAGAGCATAACAAATTTTCCCGAAAGTGCAAGTCATAATACGAACTTTAATGTATTAAAAATCAACTTGTTATAGGGCACGGCTTTTTTTTTTCAAAAGAAACACGTAAATTATTGAGTCTACGGTGAGGGGGACATAAGAGAATTTTCTGTTTCACTGCACGATTCCAGAACTGCATACATTACTACAGAAAAACAAAAGTGCAGAATTTCTTGCTTATAATAAAGAATAAGCATCTATAAACGAAAGTGATAAATATTAAGAAGCAGTTATCTACGCAAAGAATGGAAATCTGCACTTCATGAGATAAATTAAACCCAATAAGAGGCATTGGTTTCTTAGGCTAAGTCAACGCACACTAACGCTATCATCTTAAGAGGAGAGATGCTTTCGTGGAGGACTTTCTGAGGGAAACTGGTGCATACACGTTACACATGGGGAAAACAAGAAAAGCGCCCATAAAGCAATCCCGTTGACCGGGATTCGAACCTCTGACCAAACTACTAGTGTTTAGCGACCCCTGGGCCGCTGGTGAATCTCAACTCAAGAGAGCAAAATTCCTAAATATATACAAATCTATTCAGTTATACTCCTTTTCTCAATCCTAAAAAATGCTAACACGTTTAATTGAAATATCCTCATTAATTCTAGTAGTCCTTTATATCCAAACCTATGTCAGAAATGTTTTGAACAATATCATTGAGCACATGATGAGCTGTAGGAATGCGTACTGTTAATAATAATATATAGTCAAAAAACCAGTTTACCTATAAGAGTATTAGCAGATACATTAACTGCAAATTATTGAATATCTGGCAAAAATAGCCATTTATTCCAAAGACGTATTGCATATATCAATACTCTATGTGCAATGTATTTTTAAAAATAGATTTTTGCATAAATCTGATACAAATCAGTGTAAATGCATTCATATTGTATATGTACAAAAATTAATCTCATAGTTATAAACAAAGATACCTTAACTACTTGCAAAAAAGCAAATGGTAATACCAGGCTAGAAATTCGAATAGTTAAAGCGACTATTAAGGATCACTGTTGAATGAATGTCAAAGATATTGTGATCTATAACAGAAAGAGCCAGAATAAATTAGAGTATAATGGTATAACCACTTAAATGACATTTTGGGAATATTAGAGAATGTGAGTTCTGTTTATATATTGTGTGTAACGAAGAGCAATGCGATGTCTTCTAATTATAATGAATACCTGTGAAGTATACAAATATTCGTTTTAATGCAATCCACGATATAATAAGTAAGGTACTATAATTGTAACGCCAAACCCAAATTGTAAATATCTAAGGTAAACTGATTTAAATGTTTACATGGTGAGTAACAGGATGGGCTTTACATTTAAGTTTTACTAATGAAATGTTATTTAATATAAACCTTTCCTATCTTCATCTTTTCAAGAGGTTCTCCCATTCCAGAATTTACGTAGATTTGAGTGGCAAGCAGTTTTACTGTAGAGGAATTATCAATAGCTGTGTGTAATAGTTTCGGCCGCTCGCCGCTACTGCCGAGTATAGTATTGCACTGTTGTCGATTCCAACGCTGAACTCGAGTTGAATATTGTAGTACAATTAATAGATTTAGGTTTGTTAAGGGGTAAGTTTGAATTTCTATCGCTATCTAGACGAAGCTTTTAGCCTCTACCCTTGTTGAACTTATAACAATTATGAAACTACGCTTGTGTTTTAAGCTAAATCAGTCGGATGGTAGCTTTATGTTTGCATACTTTAATTCAATCCCTCACGAGGAGTAAGGTAAAATAAATTTAAAGTGATTTTAATTCTGCGTCTATTTTGTTTAAATGTAGAAATTCTGGTGGTGATAATTTACCTGCCAGAACATACGTAATAACTTATTTTTGTGGAAATTGACCTGGCTAAGTTATTTGTAGTCACGGCGGATATTAAAACTGTCACGCAAATGGAAAATCGGAGGAACTCTGTTGCAAAATTTTGAAAGGAATTTAATTTTTGATTTAGTTTAAATTTACTTTTTAATTTAATATTTTAAATTTAATTTTGTAGTGTAGTTAATTATTTGTGAAAATAAAATTGTTATGGCGCAAAGGTCAGGTGAAGCTGCTGTATTAGACAGAAGTGTGTTGGTTCCAGAGCGATTTGACCCTAGGCAAGGGAACGATGCATTGGAAGAATATGGCTAGTTAATCAATGCATTCATAGCGAAGGTCAAGCCGAGCGTCGTATTTGATGGACCAGGGTCAGTATTACAGTTTATAGAAGAGCTTGAATCGCATTTTATCTTGTATGCTGTGCCGAAGTCGCAGAGGCAGTAATAGTCGCTTCAGTTTTAAAGAAGCACGCTTTGAACTGATATAAATTTATTTGGAAGGCTTTGTTAGACCCGTCTATGTACCGAGTTATTCGTATGGAGCTTTTAAAGAAGTTCTGTTGAGGGCATTTCAACCAGTGAAAAATGGGATGAAATTATAAACCGAATTGTATAGTCGATTTCAAATACAAGACGAGGGATTGACAAAGCTAATGATATGGGAAATTGAACTGTGTAAATGATTGTATGGAAAGGAACAAGAAAATAAGATTTTAGAGACAGTGGTCCCACTATTGTTATGAAAAGTGCAAGATATTGTAGAATTAAGGAGCCCTCAAAAATTAAATGACTTATTACAAGTAGCAACTAAATATGAGAGTAGGAGTATACAGGTCGAATATCATCAGACACTGTGCCCACCAGCGGCCGAGCTATAAAGTCTATGAATACTACACTCACGTTTGTGAAAATTGCAACACCATGAAGGACTTACGCGAGTGAGCTGAAATTTTCAGGAAATGCAAAGTAGCGCATGATATGCAAATGATTAGAATTGCAAATCCGTAGCGCATGCGTATGCTGAGCAGCGCCCTCTGAACGGCTGATGGATCCGAATAAATAGACGGCTGTAGCGAGGCGTGTATGGTTATCGGTGGTTATCTGCTAGTGGTAAACGTTAACTCAATCTGTACTTATGCCTCGTCGACGAAAGAGAGCGAGATTTGAACAACTTACAGAGTTTGAACGAGGGAGAATCATCGGCCTTCGTGAAGCTGGATTGTCGTATCGTGCAGTAGCCTCTCGTGTGCAGCGTAACAGCAGCACAGTGATGCGCGTTTGGAAGCAGTGGACGGACGAGTGTCGGACAACTCGGAAATCCGGGAGTGGACCCCGAAATGTGACGTCAGCTCGCGATGATAGACACCTGGTCCGCATGGCGCGGACGGACCGTACAGCTTCCTCTAGACAATTGGCAGCACTGTGGTCAATAGCTACAGGTGTTTCATTGTGTGCTTCATCAATTCGTAGACGTCTGCTGCAGTGTGGACTGCGCGCACGGACTCCTTTATACAGGATCCCCCTAACGCACGACCATCGCCGCCTGCGGCTACAATGGGCCAATCAGCATAGAGACTGGCGTGCTGATTGGCAGCATGTCGTGTTTTCTGACGAATCCCGCTTTAATTTGTGGTACCATGATGGCCGCATTCGTGTCAGACGCTATGCCGGTGAACGCCACCTTCCGGAGTGCATTATCGAACGCCACAGTGGACGAACACCCGGAGTTATGGTCTGGGGCGCCATAGCATATCATAGACGATCTCAATTGCTACGAATTGTGGGCAATCTGAACAGCAACCGGTATATCCGTGAAGTTCTACAGCCCGAAGCTGTTCCCTTCCTTCAAAGCTTGCCAGGCGCTGTATTTCAACAGGACAATGCCCGCCCTCATACTGCTCGGATTGTTAAATCCTTCTTTGCAGCGCAGCAGGTACAGCTTCTTCCTTGGCCTGCGTGTTCCCCGGATATGTCGCCAATTGAACATGTGTGGGATGTCATTGGTCGGCGTCTTGCTCGTGATCCTCGTCCTGTTGCGTCTGCAGACGAACTTTGGGTACGCGTACAAACGATATGGAATGCTCTTCCTCAGTCAGACATTCAAACTTTGTTTGACTCCATGCCACGTCGTGTAGCAGCACTTATTGCGGCGCGTGGTGGCCACACAAAATACTGATTCTGATCTCTTGTTCTTGTTTGTTTGCTTTGAACATTTAATCATTTATTTGTACCACTACCACTCAACTGTGTATTAAATTGCATTCAATTATGACGATTCCTTCTTGGTGTTGCAATTTTCACAAACGTGAGTGTAGTAGTTCTGCACGGGTTTTGTATCTCGGCGAACCGAACTGGTTGGCAGCATCGGCGTTTTCGTGGTTTTCCGCTTGTGTAACGTGTACACGAGCCAGTTTTCCTTATAAAACCCTCCCCAAAGGCATCCTTCCTCTTAGGTAGATAGCCCACAAGTACTTGGCCATAATCAAATAAACCAAGCCAAACCAATTGCCAGGCATGAGCTGATTTCATAGAAGACCCGGATTTAAGGCTGGCACAAAAGGCCGAAAATTTCCTCCAAGGCATGAAAATGCTGAAATTCGACAGGAGGAAATCGCAAAGGCAAAAATTCGGGAAACAATAGCAGTGGTAAAAGGGCCAGAGCAAGAATTTGAACTAAAACGAGGCGCAGAAAAGGGAAGTCAAACGCCTCAAGTTAATAAAATATTCTGCGAGTTTAACGCAACACATGATAACACAAGACTCAGCAAATAATTATATAAACCTCATGTAGCAGCAGGACAAACACTGACACGAAAACATAAATAAAACTTATTAATAACTGATTTAGCTACACAGTACTAAAACTGCACATTAAAATTCGGAGATTTGAGGCAGTGCACACAAGTTCAACTACATATCTTCAACAGAGATTTGTTCCAAGTTATAGAAGAAACATCTATTTAACTACGTTTTGAATGGAAATAGTTTCTGAAATAAATACCAAACCTTAAATTTCAATTACCACCTATAGTTGTTTCCACGAAAATAATGAACCGCCTAGGTATTCGGATCTTAATGTAGTCTCCAAATTAAATCATTGCGACAAGTAAACTACCTCAATATAAATAGCAAGAAGAGGCAGCAATTAAAATCTAAAAAACAGCACCTTATTCCTTTTTATTAGGCTATAATTAATACACGTTCTGATCAGATGACTGTTTTTAAGATAAAAGATCAATAAGGAAAATAACATGCAATAACTGCCGGTATAGTGGTTAGCTTATACCAAGCACTATACCAACTGATATGGTTAGCACTATACCAACCGGTATAGCGGTTAGCTTCGCTGACTGCCGTGCCGAAGGGCACGGGTTCGAATCCCGGAGAAGGAACAGATGTCTGTAAATGCATAGTGTTCGTGCGGTATGGGACACTCTAAATATGCGGCGAGCCGAACGTCCTCTCGAGAGGTTGGTGGTAGGGGAAGAGGGCTGGGAGACCCTTGGACCTGTCTTCCCAAATTAAAGCATAGCATGAGTTTGTATACTTAACAGGTATCCGTCAAAACTGGGGGCGGAACTAAGCTAAATCGCACTGTCCCTTCTAAGGTGCTCAAGGCTGTTGCCAATGACAGGCGTATGTTGCGCTCCTTGCCATTACGAATTTCTTGAACTTGGACTGACTTGTGGAAGTTGTGAATCTTGGAACTTGTTCAGACAAGTGAGCATTAGTCAACAACAATAAGTAATAAATTTTATAAAACTAAAGGAAACTTTACAAACCATGTGTGTCATGTGTATTTAAGGGCCGTCCAATGGCCAAGCGGTAAAGTCGCTGAACGTAAGTAGTTCGATTTTGGTTCGAATCTCGGCGAACAGACGTTTTTGTAGTTTTCCCCATGTGTAACGTGGATACTAGCCAGTTTCCCTTAAAATTCCCTCCTCTTAGGCAGACAGCCGTTGTGATCTTTGCCGTAATCAAATAAAACAAGCTTTATGTTCAGTAACTGAATAATGTAATTTAAGTTTATGTATTCATATTAAATAAATAATTTATGTTCATTTATTACATATCTTACAATGCTTTAATCTTAGATAATGCAAAATAGTTAATTAACAATTGATACCGTTATTCTTCGCACTTGAATTATAGGGCGTAGTAAAAGATCTTAGGACCTTCTCTTAAATTTAGAGATAGTTGATTTGGTTAATTCATTAAAGCAGAAAACAAGAGTGCTATCCGCCGAAGATGTAATGTTTTCATGCATGAGTTTCTAAGATAAATTGACTGGTATTCAAGTTACACATGGGGTAAACCACAGACCTCCCATGTAGCAAGCCATTCACCTGCATTTAAACTTAGCTGAAACTTTTAGCGTGAACTTAAACTTTTTTTAATGATCTTGTTCTCTTGGCCGCTAGAGGGATATAAATCTTAAAGCGACTATTTTCTAGGAAAGTAATAAATATTTGATTTTGAGGAAAATGACGTAATTTTCGGTGAGCTGTGTTATTTTAATCTTTTTTTACCATTATTAATTTGTAAAGTTTATGCATAGTTTTCAGAAAAGTAAAGTAGTGTAATTCACAGAGAATAAAGAGTTAATAAAGATTCAGAATCGGGAGATTAAAAATATATCGTGATTATAGTAACACGATTCCAACAATTTGTCAAGATCACACGTTCGCTTAACAATGTTTGAAATGGTTTGGTTAATTGCCAAAAATGAGTAACATTTCAAAATGTATTCCAATAGTCTTTCCTATTGTAGACATTTTCTCAGTGCAAAGCAATTAAATTTTAAATAATCCTTTGAATCATCATGCACGTAACCTGCATTGATTTTAAGGCATAGTCCCCTCTGTTCTCTGGTTAGCCCATACTGGACCACATTCCTAAATATAAAACCGCCTAATTAAGTTTCATTAAATGAAAAGAAAAGTAAACAACTCGATAAACTTTTGCCTAACTCCCTTGAAATAGACGTAAGTTTCACATGTAGACTAAAAAAATAGTCTGTCGAAAATAATTTCATTAAAAAATAACTTTTTAAAATGACGTATTTTTGAGCTCTTATTCAGGATTAAAATCTATATTTTTTTAAAACAGATGTATGTATTTCTATTACTAGATTTATAGTAGATCTATTTGTCGAAATAAAAATATCCATGGAAAAAATTATCTTTTTCAGGTATTTTTTTTCTATGTTATAGGAGTCCTTTTTCCCAATTTTTCTTCTCTCATCACTCCCCCCCTCCATTCATATATCACATTCCTTCAAACCAATTTTGAACAAAAACTATTCATATAATGGCGTTAGAGAAACAAGGATGGGAAAGGTTAAGGAATAGATTATTCTTGATGAATTGCAGAAAGGATTACTCTGGAATTTTCTATGGGTTTCTTTTGTATTACTTTACAAAATTAAAGTGTCGCACCACTGCCTAAATAGGGTTTTCTGAGGAAACGAAGGTTCATCTGTGTGATGTTTCCTTGGCAACAGTAGAAGCAGGTGTTATTTTTTTATAACAGAGATAAATATTCTAAACAAAAATTAGCCTGGAAAGTTTCTTTCGACCTTAGATCTCAGTGGTTCCCTCGTGGACATTCTAAGATGTGACGTCAGATGAAACCTTTCTATAGAACTGAACTTGCGTTTGTTTTTTGGGGAGAAAAATTCTCAGTATTATTTTTTCCTAAAGTAGAACAGTTACTTCCTTTTTTATTACTTGAGTGAAAATTTTAATTGTCTTTGAAAGATCAATATTTGCAAAATGGCAAGAAATTTTCTAACAGCTCAAGAGGGTCAAGAGCAATTTCTAACAGCTCAAGAATATATGAATTCTCTCTCTGATGAAGAAATCAATGAGCCTGAAATGCTTATTCCCCCTGAGCTCTGATTCAGTTATTGATGAAGAACATAGAGATGATTTTGTCACAGACTGTAACATATCAGTATTATGTGGCGAATCTGAAAAAGAAAATAAAGCAGGAACTATAGACATTTTATCAAAAACGTGTGCAAGAACCTAATTTTGAAATAAAAGACCCTAAGTGGTGCAAATGTGAACCCCTATTCATGTTTTCGCCAAGCTGTATTTGTTATGGTATTTTTAGCCTTTAACATCATTGATTCATTACTCATGAATGCCATGATCGTTTAAGCCAACTTTAAATCATATCAACACTAAAATACTGCAAAGGGTCAAATTGTGTGACAAACACTGAAAGTTTACATGCCAAAGCGTTGTGTAAAGCCATTGACATAACCCGTTAAAGTTTTAATTTAGTTTATTGGGTCCAGTGTTTTAAATTGTGAGTGAAACAAACAAGATTAAGTAGACAAATCTTAACATTTATTTGGTATTTAACAATAAATTTCTACAACACAATTTTTTTCTTTATAGGAGTTTAACAGACGAAGTCATCTACAGTGACTAAGCAAGAAGCAAAGATATGCTTGACAAATAAGAACCGTACCAGACAAGGATATAGGGTTTCGCCGAAAAGCTAAAACCTATTGTCACATGTTCCGGTGGTGGCATATCGCTCCTATGAAACTTAAAAAAGAATTTACATACCTCTACAACATTCATATAGTTAACACTTTAGGTGGTGGGTACACCAGTTAGATTAATTTTCAATTATGCACACGTGTCATGCTTCCTTGAGGGGAATATATTTTCCCCGGCAGTGGTAGAAAATCTGTAAAAACAATAATAAAACAAAATTAGAACGAATAATTTTTAGTATCAGGCGTTCTTCCTCTCCATGGCTTCCCTCCGACAGTTTCGCTGGTTATTTCTCTCCAGTTTTGCCTTCAACATATGAACAAATACTCGGTCTCAGCAACTGCATCTTGTCTGGCGAAAACTTCCGAATCCCCTCTCGAAGATCGCTGCAGGCTTTTTTTCTTCTTCTCGCCAGCCCCTAGCTTGGCAATGCTTGAAGTTCCAAAAGCTGCCAGTTGCAAGGCAACCCTATGAGGAGAATCCAAGGCAGTAAGGTGAGATGTTGGGTGGTATACCGGATGTTGGCGGATATCCCTATTTCTGCAAGAATTACAATCGTCGCAAAAGATCACTCACTTTATCTACGAATGAAATAACACATTCCTGCAGCTAGCCCCGCACAGGGTGTCACTTTAGTATGGGTGGAAGCCTAACGGACTCGAAATCACCCAGTGCTAAAACCCCGGCGTGGCGTAGCTGCATACAAAAAAACCTTTAGAAGCAGAGTGCAGATTTGAACTTGGTTAAGGAAATTTCCAGACCACTGTCTGGCAGAGATAAGCATTCTGGGAACTGTCCTCCAGGAAAATTTCGAAAACAATGTGATAAATCCTAACCCATCACAACGTAAAAATTTGTGAAAATGGATTAAAAAACCTTGCTTTTAATTACCAAATTAAACTAAACACCGAAGAATGTTTCTACAGTTGAAATATAATAATTACACAGCGACATTCATGTTTCTTAAGAATGTTTCTACAACACCATAAACGATTTTACCACCAAAGTCAGAAAATATGGATTCAAACCTTACCAGAAAGATAAGTTAACAAACTTATTAAACTTTATACACCAACTTGTGTAAAACAAAGAACTTTAAAATTCAAGTGAAAATGACCTTAAGAGTCAACCTAACCAGAAATTAAACATTAAAAAAACAAGTTAAGATTAAGCGTTAAACAAACGTTATTAAATGGTTAACCAAACAACCTTAAGGATAAAAGAAAAATTAACATAAGCAACTTAAATTCAGAGTTAACCAAAACTGCCAAAATTAAATTGACAACAATTACTTTTCAACAAAGCAAAATTTAAAATCAAATTAATATTTTCTATGACTGATAACAGATTTATGATAATCATTACAATTAAGATAAGTATACTTTAGTTACTGATACTGAATTAAGATAAGTATGTATTACACAACAATCCTGCCCCGTTCTTTACCAAAATTTTTCGAAAAGAATCAATAACCTCTGACTTTACAAAACACATATGAAAGTTAAACGCTAAGCAGTGGTGACAATGGCAGAATTTACGAATTACTTGGAGCAGAGCCAGCTGTTAAACTGACCAAGATGAGAAAACTAAAAATTTACCAATTAACTTTTAAGTAAAACAAAAAAAAACATTAACCGTACCGCCTTAAACTGAAAATCAGAATCCACAATACTACTCACAACAAAGCAAAACACTCTCAAACTAGCCAAACTAGGCTTAAGCCTGAGAAAGCTAAGCTAACACTCAAATAAATTCTTCCCAAGGAAAATAGCACCAAAAAATACTATGAGTGAAACGATAAAACCCACAAAATAAGCACACTATAAAACAGAGTGCCCAAACACACGAGAGGTCATGCTATTCAAAGCAGGTCTTTATCACCAAGAAATCGAACAATCACTTGAGTACAAAACTACCTTCACCAACCGCAAAAGGTGAAGCAATCTAATAAAAAAAAGACAAGATTAAGCGTTAACAAACATTATTAAATGGTTAACCAAACAACCTTAAGGATAAAAAAAATTAACATAAGCAAATTAAATTCAGAGTTAACCAAAACTGCCAAAATTAAATTGACAACAATTACTTTTCAACAAAGCAAAATTTAAGATCAACTAATAAAATCAAACTAATAACTTCTGTGACTGATACCAAAATTATGATAATCATTACAATTAAGATAAGTATTTTTCAGTTACTGATACTGAATTAAGATAAGTATGTATTACATAACATATTCCTCTTCAAGACCATCGAAATATTGTAAATGTGGTTTCAGAAAAAAATCCATTTTAACTTTTTTGCATGATGGCTGAAGACATGATAGCACATACAGTTGAAAAGGCTAAAAGGAATGCAAAATAAGCAAATGATCATTCTTTTAGTACCTCTGAAAGTTAGTTCAACAATTTCTAAGCTTCTTATTTTACATTGGATCTTATTTTACCGATATAAAAATGCCCCAGACACTGGTACAAATTTAATGACTCAGGCTATGTACAGGAATCGATAACGTTGTAAAATCATTAGGTTTATTTTGAAGCAGAAGACATGAAAAATGAGCAATGCCCTCGTCGGGACTCGAACCACTGACCTCTCAAATACGCGTCGAGCGTGCTGACCACTACACCACGAAGGCATGCCAAGGAGGAGGGAGAAATACCTTATAAAATGATATCAGATGTTATTTTTATTTGAATGGCAACTCTGAAATCGTTAAAGATAACACTTACTACCAAATTCGATTACTGTTAGAAAAACTAAATTTTGCGTTGAAACAGTTTGAAGTGTTTTAAAAAAATCTAACAATCGATGAAAGAATGGTACACCATTTTGATAGGCACCATTGTAAGATGTTTATGAAGAACAAACCCGTAAAATTTGCTTACAAATTATGGATGCTGACATCTTACAATCCCCTTCAATATTATTCCTTAGGAAAGGGCTCAAGGAAACCTCAAGAAACCTCTTTCTCAGCGCGTTCTGGAAACTTGTTTTCGATAGTGGAAAACCCGAAATTTTACAGGATATGCGTGAAAAATTTTTTCACATCTAACGGATTACTTGTTCGTTTGAAAAGAAAACAATTTTGTGCAACTGGAACTGTACGAGATAATCTAATGACAAAGTGTTTGTTTGTGCCTTCGAAAACATTGAATAAAATGGAGAGGCTCTTCTCGTGCACTGTTTGATGAAGCGAACAAAACAGCTGCCGAATGACGGAATAATAATGATACAGTGTCTTTGCTGACAAATTTCGTAGAAACAAAAGTGGAAAACGAAGTGGAGGACAGGATGAAAGTAAGCAGGAAGTAAATCTATGTTTCGCTTTGTGTGAGTTCATTCAACAAATACAAAAATGGGCTGGATTTATTTAACAGCCATGTAGTTTATTTTAAAAGGAATTAACATTTATATCCAAGGAAAATGTGGTACTGGCCACTTTTCTCGAACTGCTTTGAAATAACTCTCATCGCAGCGTGGAAAATTTCCAAACTGTTTTGTCCTGAGGAAGCGCATGACATTTCGATCTTTCGAAAATCCATTACCATAAGTTATTTAGGCGATTCGGTACCTAGGAACAACATTTGGCAACGCGGTTCGCTGCAACATAATAAAGACACTGTAGGGATTTATATTCATTTTAAATAACCATATAAATTTAATTTTAAGTTACTTTCCTATAAGCCTTCCTTCCCCTAATTGTCAGTGCCAGAATATTTAAATTTGATAGCGAGCGTAAGAAATGCAAATTCTACCAGTGGGAGAATAAGTTTAAATATCGACGTTCCAGTAGAAATAGAGAGGATCCGGGAAATTTCTGTAAGTGCCTATACGCAAGCTTCCGCTTAGCAGTTACTGCTGGTTAGACGTGGCTTAATCTCTATTATCTTGCTGCCACTAGGCTCATCTACGCGCTGTAGGATTCAGGATTGTATGAGCCCTGTAGTGTAATTCTACTACTTGTGAATATCTTGAATTCTTAAGTTTGATTCTACTGTTTCAGTTACCGCCCAAGTTGAGGCGTAGTATGTTAGCGTCAAGTTAACGCATTGTAAATAATTTAAAGAGTTTAATAAGGGAAGTTTTAACCCTTCTTCGGTGAAATCACTATTTCTCAGAACTACTTCTCCGTCTCAGCAGCGAACAGGTATTGTTAAAAAATCTCAAAAAGCGCCATGAATGATGCCAATTAAAAACATAAAAGAAAAACTCAACAACTATTTGCAAATTATGCAGTATTGGACTTTGTTTTGATTATTTTCCCAAATTTCATTTCCAATTGCCTCTTGAGTAAGTAAGCAAAATTTTCGTAAAATTTAGCAGTGTATTGGACTGTTGCCCTGGAACTTAATAAAATCAAAATAATGTCTTAAAATTTTTACATACGTTACTACTTCATATTATTGTCGTCTCTAAAGAACAACATTTTTCCGGCGGAAAGTTTTGAGAGTGGTCCAGTATGGTTAGAGTATATTTATGACCCTGTGGTTCCCTCAGTTACATAGTATTTGTTTTAGAAGTAATGAGTGCTCTGTGCACTGTTTGATGAAACTTGAAAATGACTTACCTAATTTGAAGTTTTCTCAAAGCAGGTGCTATTAGCTGTGTAGAAAAAATCAAGAACAATCTGAAACATGTGAGAGGATATTTTACCTCCTGTTATTTCTTTCCTCTTGCAGTGGCAGGCATTATTTCCATAAAACTCGATGTATCAGAGTATTAAATAAAAATGGGTTATCATATCACTTGGAAACAAAGCTTTGGATTTAAAGTTTCGATACGTTACGATCAGCTTGCATGTCTTAAATGCTTTTTTATTGTTCATCTCCATCACATTTGCTCAAAGTTCATTGCCACTGAACTTCAAATTTTCACTTGTTTCCAGTATCCTTGATGTTAAATACATATTCTATCAAATTTATGATGTTTAAGATGAAAATAATACAGAAACTGAAGATTAGCTGCGAATCGGAGGTTACTAAGAATCTAAACATATTAATTTATGTGCCATATTCTGTCGCTGGTAACTGAGCGGCAAAGACACATTGTTTCAGCAAGTACAGCAATCAGCAGCATCTGATTGACATTTTAACATGCTACAAAAATATTTTTGTGCAAGTTTAAGCAATAAATCAAAGCAAGTAACAGCATATGAGATACATTATTCATGGAAGCTTACAACAAAATAATATTCATAACAGACCGAAATCATCTCCACCCAACGGATCAGGACGGGAATCTTTTATTATCAGCATCATGCTACAGATGTTGCCCATCAGCAGCCAAGAAATTAAAACGGTGAAATACTGGTAGTACGTCTTAGGTTCTATTCCCGTCTGTAGAATGAGCTGGCTTCATAATATTTCATTACTTTCTTTTCTGTACGGTTTAAACACGTGTCAGTTTCCCTTAGAAACGCTTCCCCAAAGGCAATACGTTTTACACGATTAATCTAGCACATTTTCTATCGCACAATAATCAATCCAGTGGATCATCAAAACCCGAACTAATAAACAACTTTAGCAAATATATTTGTGTTCGATACGAAGACAAATAAAATTGCTAAAATTGTACTGGTACTGAAATTAGTAAAACGTGGTTGTTCGTATTTAAAATATCATTTGGCTGTTGTTGAAAGCAAACAACGCATCTAGATTGTGGTGTTTTACTTATATAATTCTAAAGTTCTAACTTAAAATCCCACGAACACTAAAAAGGCGAATAATCGCTTAAGTGTGAACAAAGCACGTAAGACTTAAGAAGTGTTCACAACCCTTTATTTTTCAGAATATTTACAATCAGTTCCTACTTGGAACTTTACACAAAGCCTCCACTCGGGCTTGAACTTAAATAATAAGGAATTTAAATTAAACTAAATCAGCTTAACTAAGCTATCTGAAATGTACAGCCGAAGCTATAAGAAATCTAACTAGTTGGCCCCCTAAGTATTAATTTAATCGGCGAAGCCAAGCAAGGGCCTAAGGTATGGCCGAGCGTAGTAAATAAGAGAGAACGTAGCCAAAGGCAAACGCGCGTTAGTCAGAGAATCAGACTCTCTCACTCTCTAAGACGGTAAAACATCGACTTAAACAGTACTCTTATTCATTTGCATTTACTGCGTTTCTGAGTTTACATTCTGGCAGGAAATTGTAAGCTGAAATTAGAATAAGATAGGAAACATACAAAACTTAAAATAACTGTTAATAAACTTAGGATAAACCTTGCAAGATAAAGAACTAGAATTCGCTTTAGTTTAACACGCACAGTAACATGATACGCAAAGAAGAACGCGACGTAAAATTATCCGTTTGTAACCTGTAGTTAGTCTTACAATAGCAAATTAAATAAATTGTTTTAAACTTTTCTAAAACTTGGCACGCTTCTTATAATTCATATTTGAAATGGAAATAGAATCTATTTTAAATTCATGAAATTCGAATGAATTTTCAAATATTGCATTTTTAATACTTCAGATTTATTGCTATTATTAAATACTGATGTATTCTGTTCATGAAACACTGATGTTAAAAGATATGTATTTCAGACTAAATGGTAAAAAATAATTATTCTTTATTTTTATCATTAAGTTCGGAAGGCAAACTTTAGGAACATTTTTCTTGCTATTTATGTTTTAGTCACAGAACTACTTTTAAAATCCCTATAAACTCTCATGGTTTACTCATTTACTCCTAGTTAAAGTTCATCGATACTTATGTTGTATCACTTCTTTTCTATATAATATTATCAATTTTTCTTTAAAGTTAACCGGTATTATTAAAAACCCCAGGTATTCTATCATAGCGTCTAACTGCGAAGCATGTTAAAATGTTTAAATATTACTAGTTTCTTCACATTTTAGATAGTTGCTGGCTTTAAAGTTCTTATTACACACAATACACTGGTGTGCAAAAATTAAGGACGAAGTCGAAAAATTAGCATATCAGCTGAACGAAGAGGCAGAGCGGACAGAAAGACCAATCAGGAGATTAAGAAGGTGATGTACGGTATCACATGCGCAGATATGCAGGCAGACGTAATGGGGGAGTGTCTGAGTAGTATAAAGCATGTTGTCGGTGTAAGATCAGTATTTCTGGCAAAGAGATTGCACGCCGTATAGCAGTTAAAATCACACCGAGTTGCTGCCTCAGCGAGAAATGGCGAATAATCAATCTGTTAGACGACATCTGGAGGCTTTTACCCGAGGTCGAATCATTGGGAAGTTGGAGGAAGGCCGCAGTGTGACAAGTGTGGCTGCAGAGTTCGGAATTGCTCACAGCATCGTTTCACGACTTTGGAGACAATTTCAAACTACAGGAACAGCTATCCGGGGGTTTAGTAGTGGTCGTCCACGAGGAACCACACCCGCAGATGACCGGTATATTGCCTTACAGGCCAGAAGAAACAGGCGGCAGACAGCGGGAGAAATCGCTAGACACACGACACAGGCGACTGGACGACCGATATCGCGTTTTACCGTGGCCAGAAGACTGCACGGTGGTGGTCTGTTTGCACGACGCCCTGTACGGTGTGTACCTCTAACGCCTGCCCATCGGAGAAGGCGTTCTCTGTGGTGCCGGGAACACCGGAATTGGAGAGACAATGAATGGGGACGAGTACTCTTTACAGATGAGAGCAGATTTAGTCTGAGTTGCGATTCTAGACACATACACATCTGGACAGAGCGGGGAACACGCAATAACCCCTTCAACATCATCAAAAGGGACTGTTTTGGAGGTCGCGGAGTTCTCGTTCGAGCAGACATAATGCTTGGTAGCCGGACCGACCTTCATATCTCCCAAGGAGGTTCGTCACCTGGGACTGCTATTGTAACGAGGTTCTTCTTCCTTACATGCGTCTTTTCACAAGGGCTATGGGTCCTCAGTTCCTCTTCATGGACGACAACGCTCCACCTCATCGCACAGTTACTGTCGAAGAGCTGTTGGAGAGTGAAGATATTGAACACATGGATTGGTCGGCAAGGTCTCTGGATCTAAATCCCGTCAAGCATGTACGGAACTTACTAGGGAGACCCGTGGCAGCACGTAACTTATCGCCAGTAACGATTCCGAAACTGCGATTGGTGCTACAAGAGGAACGAGCAGCAGTGTCTCAACAGCTCATTAACAACCACATATCCAGCATGCACAAATGATGTGAAACCTGCCTAGCAGTCAGGGGAGATCATATCCCCTATTAAAGACCGGATGTTTCTTGCTAGACACCCATCACAGGAATGTTTCGGCCTTCAGTCGCATTGCGCTCCATGCTACTTTTTCAATAAAGCTTCTTTTTATCCTTCTGATTTCTCTTTTAGCAAGTGTTGCTTACATTACTCATGTGCCATACGGCGTGCTATACGGCGTGGTATTGGGAACCTTACGGTATTAAATGTGTTGATTTGGAAAGCTTTTGTACAAAGTTATATTGAAAAACTGTTTCGTCCTTAATTTTTGCACATCAGTGTATATCAAAACTAGTTCACCCAATCCAGATATTTGAATCCACTGGAATATTTTGAGATAGATCCATGGTCTTAAAATTTAAGAAAGGCTTCCTTTTCTTATCAAATGTGAAAAAGCATGAAAGCATAAGTTCCTTAATCAGAAATGAAACCCCAACTTTGACTGCGGTTTGTGTCTGAAAACTTATACACAGATTAAAAATTATACATAGACTTGTATCAAAAGCTTTCGAAAGAAGAAAAATTATTATTATTTATTTATCGAGGAAAATACTTAGTGAAGTACTTTGAAGGAGATAATTGTTTCTAATTTACACCAGCAAATTAATTTATCACAAACGCCTGAAATTCTTTAAATGTACAAAACATAGTGTCTGGTTGCATGACTTCTGTTCAAAGAGTTTTGAAGAATTCTTGTATAGCTGAGATTTTCATTCGTTATTTGTTGTGACGTATTCATTCGTTATTCCTCATATCATTCGGTATTTTTCTGAATGTTTTAGCTGCATAACATGCTTCATTTTCCATTTCTTTGAGAAATAATATACTCATGTTTTCTGACCCAAAAAAATGTAAGAAACGTCGTCAAATTCAAAGTCTGAAAAGGCTATTGGAAGCATGTTAGGGCGTGTCTGTCTTAGAAGGCATGTTTATAGAACATAGAACCTGTATATATTCTAAGTATTGGAAGCACCAAAAACGCGGCTAGCTCGTTTTTCTGGAATCAAACCTGGAACAAACTCCTTATATTCAGGGTCGTACTCCCTCAGCCAGTGATGAACTACGTTATACAACACAAAAATTTAAAATAATTTTAAAGTATTTTTTAATTTTCAATTTTATTATGTAATTTAGTGTTTTATTTACTGTTTATTTACTGTATTTTATTACAATTACTAAATTAATGATTTTAATCGCTTATTTTGGTGTTTCACATAAATGAATAAAAAATCAAACAATTCCGTGACAGGTGCTTAATATATAGAGAAAAACTTCCTTTTACCAATTGCAACAAGACTGCAAATACTCATAAAAATTAGCAGTTAGGTATATTAATATTTAAACATATTTTTATGGATATCAATTAGCTATATTATTCATAATTTTAAAGATACATTACCGCTTTTTACATTATTTCGGATAGTTGCACTCTGGAAACTGGTTATTTGCCAGATAAGTACGAATAAATCGCTTGGTAGTGTAGCCATGTGATGATATGACCATAACCATTCAAAAGCATGGGAAGATTCCAATGCTCCATTAAAAACATTTCTAACGTCAAACGAAAGTCTACATTTTTCCGTAAAAAATTTAAGTAAACTTTCAGTAGTGAGTTTGCAAAAATCTGATGCAGTGAAAATATTTGTAAATTTCAGTTGTGAGTCTATTCTCATTTCAGTCATAAATTTTTCAAATTTTAATATTCAACTTATTGTTCATCAGATTAAGATTATTTTTCAATCTATTAATTTCTTCAGTATGCTATATATTAAAACTTGGAATGTTCAAATATAGTAGCAATAAGTACACAATTAATGCAATCACAACAACAGTGGGCTCCCAACAACATATTTCCCATTAAAATTATTTCATGAGCTCATAGTACATTAAGAAGCATTTTTTTATTAATTTCAAGATTTAAAAATCTTTACATTTTATTTCGCTATTGATTTCAATCTTTTTCTTAAATTAAATACAATCCAGTTGCATTTAAACTAACACACTATGTTAAAGTAAAGAAAGATATAAATAATAAAAAGATAAAGAAATGAAGACCTGAGTCACGACAGTTCTAACTTGGATTTCATTTATCTTTGTCTAATATTCCTAGATAAGAGAAAAATTCAATATCCGATTTTTGAATAAAACAGGTTACACTATCACAGGAAACTCATTTGAAATTATTCAATTATGTAACTCTAGCAGCATTGTGCAATGTTTTAGTATGAAATGTTAAATACGTAGATGAACTTAACAGCTGCAACACATACGAATAATTTATTAGTTAACACTGGAGTATTTATCTTAAAGGTCCTCTCCTACAGCGCAGGCCAGGAACCTAGCTATGATGCATTAAAATGAAATATTCAGACAGTCATAAAACGCACTGCTCAATGACTTCAAAGTCTCTGATCATAACCCTTAGTTCGGAAGGAAAGTAGTATTCATTCCTCAATTAAAATATACTCCTCCGTACCGTGTTGTATTGCATAACGATTAATTTCGAACCATACGTGGAAAGAGAGCTCTTATCACTAATATGCTTAGGAAAATTCCGTGTGTAAGCACCGAGTGTAATTTGCAAAAATAACTGCTAATTGCGATTTATCTCCTTCCAAGCAGAAATTTAAACCATTAGCTGTGACAAAAACAAAAATATTTTACTGGACCATATCTCATTTCTCCTGGTTTGATTCGCAAATACAAACAGCGGGTAATTCAGAATTTATGTTCCGAAACTTTGCCCAAAGTTTTCCCATTTCTGATTTTATCCTGTAAGACGCATTTATCACATTTGCTAAAACATTTGATCGCAAAACTTGCATCACTTTCAATGCTCTTTAAGTTTCTTTGCTGTTTTATACTCAGATATATCAAGAGGTAAGGAAACATAACAAGCATTGCACCATAATCTGATTTTTGTATTAGCATACATTTTGATGAAATGTTATGTTTCCTAGATTACTTTCCGCAAGATTCTCAGAGAACGAACGAACTGAGTCATTTACTTAAAAAATGAGAAATTTCTTTATCTACGGAAACAAAAATAAGTAAAGCAAACTACACGGCGATTACGTAAGCGCTTTAAAATTAGACTGTTAATTATAAAGAATCTAATACACTTAAAGTCGAGCCCTCATATCCGTTGATTCGGTATCCGAGGTTTCAGTTACCGGCGGCTTACGCCAGCTAAAATAAATTTTCTGCAGTTTTAAACAGTAAAGTTAAACTCAGTTTCGGCTTAATAATGCAGTAGTCTGCCTTATACTAATATCCAAAATTATCTTTACAAACACGAAATTACGGATTTCTCAGAAATTTGAAATGTTTTATTTTTGTGGAATGATTCATAACATCATAAGACATAAATAAAAAGGAAAAATTTAAGAACATTTTATATGATATAAAACTGTAACGGGAAACAATAAAAACAATATGCTACTGGTAATAATGTGTTACAAGGTTGAGTTCAGAAAAAAATTAAGCCTTACACATTTAATACGGAATGCGACATCTCCTAATTTGCATGCATATATCAAATATGTTTTCTTGCTGGCAATCACATTTCGGGGAATTAAGCAGTGTGGTCTTCATGGCAATTGAATTTCTAGAAGGAGGAAGACTCCGAGCAACTGCTTTTCCTAAATAATCAAAATTTTATCTATTGAATTCAGATCAGGAGATTTTTCTGGCTATACTGTTCGCTCAGTATCTTCCCCTTCAAAAATTTCGTCAACAACGTTTTCTCGATGTGGACGAGCATTATTGTCCATCAGTAAAAAGTCAGATTCATATGCACCTCTGAAATGCCTTACGTAAGCTTCTAGTACCGCATCCTGGTGGATCAGTGACCCGCTGTTAAAAACGTGTACGTGTAGGATCGTATGTCCATCGATCATTTTTCTTTCCCATATCATCACATCAGCTTCACCGAAACGGTCACGCTGCATAATGTTCGAAAGAAGATTTCGCATTCCTGACTCTCTCCAAATGTAAACCAAGTTTAGAATAAGATGTTAAACTAAACCTCGACTCATCAGGAAAATCATTTGATTTGATGGAAGAGTTCGAGTGGTTCCGCAATCTTTGAACATAACTGCCGTGAAGGAGACTTCCTGTTACAATGAGTAGTTAATGCCGGATGTCGATCTTGAGAAGCAGTTTTTATTCATTTATGACCTAGTCCAAGCTTTCATTCAACAGTTCTAGAGTTCTGAAATTGCTTTCTAGGATAAAGATTGTCTATGTTAAAACATTCACATATATCTCTGCTTCCATGATTACCCAGTTGAAAAAGTTTTTCCCTCTCCCCTATTGTGTTGTCATTGGTCCTTTATAATGCTCTTCTTTACAAATGTTTTACTCCGTCAATTTTCGTCATATGTGTATCGTTCCAACTCCATTTATGATTTTTCAGAGAGCTGACCAGTTTGCCCAAAGTATGTGGGTGTAGCCTTTGGAAAGTTTCAAAATTTTCTCTTTGTAACTGTAACCGTGACAGCTTTGTTTTAAATAGTCGCAATCTCGAGTGCATACCTTCAAATAACAACATCTGAAAATTCATTGGTTGAGCGGCTAGGTTGATAAAGGCATATACATCGGAGAAGAATTTTATGGCTACCCTATATTTATCCCTTACAAAACTAAAAGTTTTCCTTTGATTAAGTCGAAATTCTGTGAAGCGTTTTTGCTAAGATCCTGACAGAAGAAACAGATATTAGAATTATTTAAATGTGGGTACCTTACTTCGCGTTTTGAAAAAGGAATGAGAAACCCTTCTTTTAAACAAATTACTAAGGTAACTCAATCCAAATCCTAAAAATACGATGCTACTTTAGAAATAAAATAGTTTCCCACCATATGTTGAAAAGACGTGTTACATTATTTACTTGTTAGAATATGTATTCATGCACAATTTTACTACAGCGAAAGACTTTTAGCAGTACATTACGG
>KK117571.1:680315-697942 GCA_000611955.2 Stegodyphus mimosarum | reverse complement strand
ATTCCTGTAGTCAAATGAAATATCTAAGAAACTTCGTTGTGATTTTATGCTTTTACACACTGAGCATATTTTTTATTTCGAAGCATGAAACTTTAAGCAGAATAGCGAGTAGCTCTTGCAATAAGCTAATTTACTTTTGCTAAAAAACTTTCGAGCTCTTACTGTATTCTGGTCTTCATCTCGACTTGTCGAAATTTGAATAAGCTTTCATTATACATTATATAATTTATAGAAGTAGTACACTATTTTCTAGATGTATTATTTATTCAAGACCCTTCGTATTTCTTAAAATGTAAGCATAAAGTGCTTGACATATGATTCACTTTGACTACATTTTAAATCAAATGAGAAATGATTTTTGACACCCTCTTCTTTTTTCTTTTACGTCACGAATTTTACATCAATATCTTAATGCAAATGGAAGAATTAGATGGCCCGCAAAGCAGAAAATATATTCTGATAATACAAATCACAACATCCTAAATCATTGTCTCTAGCTATTAATAATGACACTGATATTATCAATAAACTCTGTTTATTAGAAAGATAGATTATAGGTTGATATTTGAACTTTGCCAGAACACTAGATTTATTAGACCGAAAGTCTCATGATTTAGTCAAACGGCTTAAGGGATATTAGAATATGTGAAATTATTGCGCATGGTCAGAACCGTGCCTACACACTTTTTGACCTGAGGGATATTGCAAACAAGCGCCCCTATACACAGTGCAGAGTGAAAAGTGTTCTATATCTGTCAGGTGAAAGAAGAAATTTATATACACTAAATAATCTTCTTAAACATGCATTACTCTCTCTATATATAAATATAAGCATTATTCTGTGTCATTATGTATATATTATAAGCATACATTACTGCATATCTGTAATATTACATAGTTATACATAAAATACAATATCAGCATATATACACAAATAATGTAGTAAAATATACATTATATATAGAGGGAATAACTGAATTTTGTAGTCTTAAGGCGCCATCTAGGGGAGCGCGCAGACCACTAACAGGACGATGACAAATGCAGACGTGTGATGAAGTAATGATTATTTCTTTTTCCCCCTTCTCACCTTTAATTCAAGAAAATAAATCGTAGTTCAGAAATAGTTCGACGAGTATTAGCGATTTTTTTGTTATATTTGCAGCATCAAAAGATAAATTTCCTGTCCCATATATCGATATTTCGGTATGCTTAATGTAACGTTCTTATTATCAACGAGCAAGGATTATCATTTTTACGAGGATTACAGGTGAACATTTTACTTTTATAACTTTCGCTTTTATTGTAACATTCTTTAATGTATTAAACTCATGGTGTCTGAAGAAAATTTTGAAAAATTAAAACGAAAGACAGCTGTTGAATAAATCAATACTACTTAATTAATTTCAAGAATTGTTTCTGCCTTAACAGATGAAAATGTTTTATGTGATATCTTAAAACATATAGAAGTTTTAGACAAAAATATAAATGCATTAAAATCTTTAAATAATCAAACTAAAAATTGAATCCATGTAAATTTAATTGGGAAGGAAGTAAGCACTAGTGCAGATTACCAAGAAAAATATATTAGGTATAGTAGCAAACTTAAACGTTTCTTGAAACAGAAAAAAAATTTTACTAACTCGTCGACACCTAAAAACGCGTTAAGCGCTTCGAATGATAGCTTAAATTTACCCTTTTCAATTAAACTTCCAAAGCTAATAATCTAACCTTATTCAAGAGACCTGAAATATTGCAACGAATTTTGGAACTCATTTGAAAGCATTATCGATTGAAATGATTCACTTTCGAAAATTAAAAAAATTTCCCATCTAAAAACTTTATGCATAGACTATCGCAGATTGAAAAAAAAAGATAGTTAAAGATCGGTATCCCTTACTGGTAATAGAAGATTTACTGGATAAACCACAACATGCTTGTACGTTCACTATCATGTATTAAAAAAATGCTTTCTTCCAAATTAGTGTCGATAAAAATAGCCGACTTTACGCTTCGTTTATCACACATAATGGACAGTATCAGCTTTTATGCCTATTTTCCGTCTCTGTACCTCACCTTCTGTATTTCAAAGATTTGTAAATTATATTTTCAAGTATCGAATCATACAATGTCATGTTTCACTCTATTTAGATGATATCATGAGTTCCGCTAAAGACAAAGGCATTAAACGTTTAAAATCCGTTTTCTCAATTGCTTCTGATTATGGACTCGAAATTAGTTTTTAAGGAATCTAATTTTTTAAGTCGCAAAATTAAATTCCTTGATCATGTTATCAAAAATGTTTCCATCTGCTCTTAAAACAACTACTGTTATTAATTATCCCGATCTTGAGAGTCACAAAGTCTTACAAAGCTTTCTTAGACTTGCCAGATATTTTCGTAAATTTATTCTAAATTTTTTCGTAATTGCTCAATCATTTACAAATTTTCTTAAGAAAGATAATAAGTTCCAGTTTAATTACAATGAACGAAAACTCTTGCAGTTTTACAGAAAAACAGAGTTAATGTGAAAAATCCGTATTTAGCATCTATAATCAGTGCAATGATATTGAAATACACATAGATGCCAGTACGCGAGGTTACAGTTGTATTCTCATGCAAAGCTACATGACTGATATTTGGCTACATTCTGTTTATTACATGAGCAGAAATATGTCTGATGCCGAAAAGAAATTTACCAGTTATGAATTTGAGGTAACAACTGTAACTCAAGTTTTTAAAAAATTTAGAATTTATCTTTTAGGCAAACACTTTCATATTATCACTGACTGCAATGCCTACCAAGTGACAATGAACAAGAAATCCTTAAATACATGAATAGCACGTTGAGCATTCATGTTAGAAGATTTCGACTGCAAAATAGAACACCCAGCGGGAACACGAATGACACAAGTTGATACAGTGAGCATATCCTCTGTTATGGTCATCAGTCAAGACAGTGTTATTCCGAAAATACGAAATACTCAAGTGCAAGGTGATCATATTCGAGCTATCAAAGAAATCTTAAAGGTTAAAACTTATGATGAATATTGTGTTAAAGCAAACATATTTATAAATTTGTAGACGGTAACGAATTACTCGTTGCTCTAGAATTAATGCAAACTGATATAATTAAGAACGCACATCTTCGTGGACCTTTCGCTTCTACATGAACTGAAGAATGCATCAGACTTGAATTTTACACACCTAAAAGCCAAAATTGATACCTACATTGCAAATTTTGCTTCTTGCATATTAGTTAATAGTACTTACAGAAAACAAAAAGGTATGTGCCAATCTATATCCAAACAAGATGTTCCACTTCGTTCATATAACATTAATCATTTAGGACCACTCGAAAGTCTTCATAAAATTTATAAGTATATATTTGCTGTTATTGGCTTATTCACAAAATTTGTATGGCTTTAATCAACAAAAATCTAATGATAGAGAAGTGATATCTAAATTGCAGAATCAAAGATTTGTCTTTGGAAAGCCTTCGCGTATTATTTACGTTTTACTTCTAAAAATATTCAAGGTCATTGTTCAGCCAACAATATCCATAATTTTCAAATTATTATCGGACTGTCTCGTGTTAATGGACAAATTGAGAGAATAAATTCTGTCATAATTTCTGTTCTCTCCAAGTTATTTATTCAGAATCCGACAAAATGGTATACAGATGTTGATTTTTTTCATATGATTACGGCAAAGCTCCTAAGGGCTATCTCCTAAGGCGAGGGATGCCTTCGTGGAGGACTTTCTAAAAGGAACTGGTACGTATACACATTACACATGGATGAAATCAAGAAAACGCCCATGCAGCTAACCCATTTGCGGGATTCAAGCCTCAGACAGGACTACCCAGCGTTCAGCGTCTTTACCGCTCAACCGCTGGTGGGCCATACATATGTTGGTGAAATTCAGCATATCAAAGGGAGTATCAGTACAATGTTTAGAACTAAAATGAACTCTGCTAATAATGACAAAATTACAGAGTTGTTAAAAACAGAGATCCAATTAGATTTCTCCAACACTCCAAACGATCTTCGAAAGAAAGCTAAAATACAGATGTTGAAAGTGTAAGCTGAAAATCGCAAAACCTGCAATTTACGGCGTAAACTGTAAGTTTCAGCCTTTTGATGTAGTGGCAGTTAAACGGAAACAATGTGGATTTGGTCTTAAACTCAAGCCCAAATTTCTCGGACCTTACAAGATGTTGAAACTCAAGCCAAATTACACTTACTATGACGAAAATTGTAGTTTCGTCGACAGAGTTTATGAAACTTGGACTATTTTATCAAAACATATCACCTGAATTTAGTGTTTTACGTACACATTCTCATGTGGACTCATCGATACCTTTGGACTTTAAACCTATCAAACGTTTTTTAATAATGACTGATAACTTTTATTTATTTATTTATTTATTTTTATTTTTCGAAGGGCTATTATTAGAATATTGAGTCAATACTATTTTCATTCAACTGTATTACTTTACTATTTTCTTTTGTTATTAAATAATATTAGTATTTTCAATTTTACTGTATTTTGTAAGCAAAATTCCACTGTTTGCCATCCTACAGCCTCATCTGGGGACAGATGAGGCTGTAGGATGGCCGAATTATGTAGCAAATGGTTATGCAACTGTAACTGTAACTGAATTATGTAACCATAAAGCTCCATCTTGATAAGCGTGTAGACCAGTAACAGGATGGCGATGAATGCAGACGCGAGATGGTGTAACAAATTTTCTTTTTTTCTTGTTCTTATCACTTTTAATTCATATTATCACTAAATGTAAATAAATGTAATTTAGTAATCACTCGATAAGTGTTGGAGATGATTTAACCACTACGTATACTGATACATATATATTTTTAAGAAAGGGGTAAAAGTGGAGTTTAAATGCATGTTTACAGCTGCTTTCTTATGAAGGTCCCAACCATTTTGTAACTCGAAAAAATTCGCACCCAAAGGTTAATAATTTTACGATATTGAAAGCATTGCTAAGTAAAAGAAAATAAATATTGATCTCCTCAGTTCAACGCTTCAAACAGAACTTATCAAGGGTAAAATGTTTTAAAGCCCAAAACCAAGTTCATCAATGAGTTCCGAATACAAGTTTCGTTCCTCTAAGACATTTGAGATTCAGTACCGTAAATTACGAAATAAATTTTCGATTTAAAATAACTTTCAGTGACTCTCAAATGTTCAGACCTTTTCCGGACTTGCATTCGTAACCCTAAAGACAACCAAATTACAGCATAAACGTAGATACTCAAAAATACAAATTAAGATTTTAAATACAAAAAAAAATATACAAACAAAAATCGTTAAAAACATTTTCAAGGCAAACGAATTAATTATAATCATATACTGTTAGGGAATTCCCTGAATAACACTAGCAAGAAAATTGTCAGTATTTAAAATCTAAAAAAGGGGCGGTTCAAACGCGTATAAAATTAGGTTTATTCTGAATCGATGAAATCAGAGAAACTTTGAAATCAAAAGTTGCTGAGATTGCTGTAATTAATTTCAAAAGCGGGTATAGAGCCAGCCAAAAAAATAACCCAGAGTTATACAGAATTTAAAAAAAAAAGTAAAACCTCTCAAGACTAAACAAAACCAAATTAAGAAATTTACTTGGAATAAACAAAGAGTTTGATAGAATATTTTTTAAAGTTCTCGGAAATTCGAAACAATGTTTTTAAAAGAAAAACGCGAGTTCATACTGCCCGGAACAACAAAATTTGCAACTAAAGCAAACGAAAATTGAAAAACGTTCAAGAAAATGAAAAATGAAACGTGCAAACATACCCTTAACACCTGTGAAAAAAATGGCAGAAAAATGTTGCCCTGATAGCTTAGATGGAAACTAGTTCGAGCTGGGCAAGGAATTCCGAATAGAGGGATAGGGGAAAGTCTTGAAGCTCACAAACAAAACAATTCCTGTGCTGAATGGGGGTGTTTCCATTGGAGACGAAAAGAAAGGGGCTAAGGAATGGAATGAGTGAAAAGAAGGCAACTTGATGACCAAAATAGCTTCGTTTCTTGCTGCAAAGTGCTAAAGAAAGTAAACCAAGATGAAGAGACCTCTAAGTTGTAGAAATTCCACAAAACTGGCAAAAATGTTTCAGGAATTAGAAAACGTGGTTAAAAAGTCTAAATTCTTCACGCAATCGAGCTATAATGCGTCTACAGATAATGAAATGACTCCTTTATTTAGTAACAGGATAGAGATATAATTTGCCAGTAATTACTTGGGCTGTGCAATTAATGGTACTTTAAAATTTCTGGCTAGAAAACCAGGATACAAGAGAAGTTTACTTACATATTCACATTAGGTCACTTGTATTGGTCATGCATAAAATTACCTTCTTTTCAGGTTTGGATAAAATACATCATATCACCTTATAAGTTATCTAAAAGCTATATATATGTAATATATATATATATATATATATATGAATTATTCTGCATCATTTACAAATGTACATATAACTGTTGTGCGCGTTGGAATTTTTAACAGATTGAAGGCCCACAGAACTGATGATAGTTTGATAAAATTTATTTTACCAAAAGAAGCACTTCACGGTTCTGGAACTTTCCATAAAAATATTCGTGCAGCTCTTCACAGTATCACAGAGTATAATTAGTAATTACACTTCAAACTGATATCAACGTTAGGTCCAGTGCAATTGAAAGCAGATCTAAAAGGCTAAGTTACACGGAGATATTTCAACACTTCGTAGTCAAATCTGAACTAACAAGTGAGAGCAGATGCTCTCCCCGGGCTTATAAAGTTTTCACTCGGCCGCCAAGAAATCTGTAGTACTTCTCGAAATAACTGGAAGGCACTTGAGGGTCGGATACAGTAACAGCAGTATACGGAACCAATTAGTCATATTCTATTAGAAGACACATTACGGTGGTACAGGGACCAGACCGAAATGTCGCCAAATGGTTCGTTACGGTTAGCGATTTCTCTATTTGGATTCTAAATTTGGCGACAAAAATTAGTCGCCAAAACCGTAGCCAGCTTGGCGATATCTCTCCAAACTAGAGAGATAGCCATTTACTTAATGTTAAGTAGATTTGTCCCTCTATTCTTACTTTTCCGGCAATACATAGACTCTTTAGATTTCTTATGTCACATGGCACAAAAAAAGTGCTAGTATTTCATATGTAATTGCATTAAAATTATTTACTTAGACACAGAATTTGGAACATTCCCCCTTCCCAAGGACTGCACGTCCCGATCCGTACAATCCCTGGATAAGAAGTCATACTTTCAACTGCGGAAAATCAATGTAATACTCAAACAATAATTTCAGTAAATAACATAAAATAAATCAAATAATAAATCAATAAATGAATGTATAAATTTACAAATTTAGATACAGATAGGACCATGGTCACTCTGATCTTCAAACTAGCGAGATAGTCATTTACTTAATCTTAAACAGACCTCCCCTTGTATTCTTACTTTTCAGGCAAAGCATCAGCTCCTTAGATTTCCATGTTACATTATGCAAAAAAAATACTACAATTTCTCATATAATTTTACTAAAATTATTTAATTAGATACAGAGTTCGTAACAATATGCAATGCAAATTTATTTATTTATTCATTTTACAAATGCCAAACATTAGCGCTTAAGTCATTAGTTCATGGACTCTCCAGTACTTTTTAACAATGTCCTCATACCAAGAAAGTGCAATACAATTATTTAAATGTTCAAAAATGATAGGCTGATTGGAGTCACACAAAATACAGTACGGGGGATCCACCACTCCAATTCTGTAGAGGTGGTCTCGCAAACAGTCATGTCCGGTCAGACGTCTAAATAGACCCACCGCTGTCTTTTTTGAAAAACTGGGAATAAAATTTGTTTCTTCCCTCAGAATTCTTCATTATAGCCCGTTGAATCATATCCTGCTTAAGAATTTTCTTTAGCGTCAGGTTAACAAACAATTTAGTAGTATGAAATGAAAGCGGTTGATTAATGCGTTTGCATTATGAAAGTTCCTTTCTTAGACAAAGTATCAGCTTTTTCATTTCCATAATTCCACGGTGGACTGGAATCCATTGGAAAGTAATTTTATGTGTCACTGCCTTAAACAAAGCCCTACAGTCTATAATTCTTTGGGAACTATTTTGATTATTCAGAAGGGCTTGAAGCGCACTTTTGGAATCTGACAATATGACTGCTTTTAAAAAAGAGTGGCTACGAATGGACAGTTGTTTAATAGCCACAGCAATAGCTTCAATTTCTCCATCAATTAAAAGAGAAAGAGGGCCCATTGGTAAGTAGAAACGAAGATCTCGCTATGGATACGTTCTCCAGCACCACGCCTTCTCTCTAACATAGAGCCATCAGTGTAGACTCGCAACCACTCATTTTAAGGATAGCGAATCCCAATAGTTTCTATTTCAAGATCTTGATTGTGAATCGCTCATTTCGTTTTTAACAACTCTTTGAATAAGATCGACATTTATATTCAAATTAGAAAAGTCCAAGGGACAATGGGGCGCAGGTAAAATTAAATAATCTCGACTCAATTCCAAAGCATCAGATTCCCTCTGAGCAGCCTGGATAAAGCCGATTTGACTTGTAAGATTTCCAGAAATTATATTAATATAGTTCCTTCAGAAAGGGTTGTCAAGCAAACACACCAGCTTCTGGTATAATAGGATCGCTTTTTTCTTAATACAATCATGAAAAGTTTCCAAACGGGTTAAAAGCTGCATTGCAAGAATGGTAGTGGATCTCACTGCTTCAGCAATTTATGCCTTACCGCTGGGTTTTGGAATACTTCGTGGACCTGGACTACATTCTCCGGAGCCGTAATGAGGATCTCGCCACAATAACCAACAACTGGTTGAACGTAAAATTTGTAAGTAGCCATTAATGTCTCTCTGTCACAGCCCACCTTGAGCCAGCCAGACCTTTTAAGACAGAGAATCTTCTCACGGCTTAATTTTTCGAATATTTTGCATGTTTTCTTCACTTTAAGCGTGGATAAAAATTTTAAAATAGTTCTGATAAAAAAAACAATCCTCTTTTTTTTAATATATATAAAGCTGTGATTAAATATTTCTGTAAAAAGTTTAGTATCGGGATTTGAAATAGTCATTTTAAATATGAAATGCAAATTAACTATAAAATACTAAAATTCTAAAATTCTTACAGCGATATTTAATCACAGCTTTATATATTAAAAAATAAAAAAGGAAAGAAACATGCACAACGATTTACAGTTTTGAAATGAAAAGCTCTACAAATATCCATTTAGATAAATGGAATATAACACTGAAGTGGTATAAAGATCAGTGTGCATACTCTAAATATTATTGCATATACGTTTCAAGCATATTCATAATTTAATTATTCTTGCTTCTAAAGGAGAAAAATTATGAAACTTTTTTTTCAACTTTTATTTGATCATTTAATTTATATTATTTATATGAAGATAATGACCATGTTTGAAAACGTTCCTTAACAAAGTGAATATTTTATTTACGTATTAAATTTTATTACTATTATTTTACGTTTTCTAAAGCGTACTAGCAAGAGTAACTGGCAACGTTAAAATAGGCTAACAAAGATAACTTTCTGTAGAAAATTGTTATGTGCGTATTGCCTTATAACGGAAACCCTGTCGTACTTTAACGTCACTTTTGTTTTTATTGTGTAAAGTTTGCAATAATTTTCTGTCACACTTAATTTATTAGCTCTTCAAAGTCCATGGCAGTTCTTCGTTTGCATTAGCAATCCTAGATCAGTTATAACACTAAGGTAAAATGAACATGATTTTCATGTTGAAAACGTTTGGCTTTCCTAAAACTATTCAAACACGTTTCCATTACTCATTGAAATTCTTTAAAACTCAGTGATATCTCTACAATATAATTACAATTTTCAAATTAACAAGCTGTAATGATGCTTTACGTTTTCTGTTTACTTTTATCCCATGTCAGCAGTTAACTCATGGTGCTTCAATATGTTAAATTTAGCAAAAATGATAAGATTTTGTCACCAGTTTTTATTCGCAGAAATGAACAGGTTCGCCACCCATGGCCTGATTTCGATGTTTTAGTTATTTGTTAGCTTAAATTAAACGTGTTAATTTGTTTCTCTGTCTTCATCTTTCTGTTTTCCCGAAACTCTATTTTTTTAATTACCTTTGGTAAGAAACATAACTTTTAAATATATTTCTATATAGATCAGCCTAGAATTAAAGAACAAAGCTAGACTTTTTTGAAATATGTTCTTTTATGTCAAAATTGATCGTATTAGAATTAGCTTGAATAGTCTAACTTAAATCTCTCCCAAAAATATTCAAAATTTTAAAGCTCTTTTTATTTGAAAGTAAGAAATTCATTTTATTGCTTTATTATAAATAAAAAATGATTCAAAAACGCGAAGTTATATCTTATCTTATATATTTACATTCCAGTCGACAAAGAAAGAGACAGGCTGATATACCGTAATATACCGATTCGTTCAATATGTGGCTGCCTCAGAAATAAACATAAATGTAACCATCTACACAGTTCTCGAGCAACAGGGTATGGATACAAGAAAATTCTTTGACCCTGCGCCGTATTCACTGACAAATTTTACACAAAAAGTGGAGTCGAAACAAATTAATGCGGTACATTTTACTTTCAAACATCCTCTTTTAGTCTCCTGATGCTATTCCAACGCGCCTGTATGCAGTATGCTGCAAAATACTGTCAGCAGTTGTGTCACCGTAGATGTTAATGGATCTTTAAAGCTTGCTATGGCGAAGTAGGAGCAGTACAAATTAATGGTAAATATATTAGAGAATTATTAAATGTCGGCAGTATATTTTCTTAGCAAGTTTAATCTGTGCAGCTCGTTACAGCAAGTATAAATTAACCTCAATATGCTACTTTCAATAAATAATTTTAATTTTAGACACTAATATATGCCCTACAGTAAAATCTTATCTCTTTTGGGAATAAATTGATGCTATTAACTCTTATTTAAATTTTAAAAAAATTGTTTATACCACAAAATTCCTTTCATATTCTTTGGCATATTCCAAAGTTGGAAATTAAAAATTCCAACTTCTTTTTTAAAACGAAATTCTAAATTTTCGTAGCTAATTTAGGGACCCTTGTACTTGTTCACTTGATCCAAGTGTCTCGCTTTCCTAACAGTTATCCCGGCTTTTAGCGTAGTTCTTGACATCTACCAAATTCGAATTCTTGCCAAGAGTATTTTGTGTCATATGAACCAAGCTGTACAAGGTCTCGATTTTTTAAACTTATACAGAATTTTCCTCTTATATATTGGTAGAATATTTAATTACAATATTTAATGCATATCACATAAAACATCTCCTTTTTATTTGGATGAGATAGGAAATTGTTTCACATAAACAGAATACGTTTATCCAAAGTTTCTCTGTAAAGAATGTGTTACACTCAAGACCCTTTTAACGTACAGACTAAGAATTAATTTCGAAATCGCTGTGTGATGTTTTTAAAGAATTATCTAAATATTTCTTGACTCTTTTATCAGAGCTCCTTGATTGTGCTGAATATCATTAGTTTAAAAATTTTATTGCCCTGATGATAAAATATTGCCTAAAGCGTATGAAGTAGCTATAGGTTCTTTCATGTCGTCATAATTAAAGTGCATAATCACTAATTAGTATCTGCTACAATAAGTTGACATGTTCATTATAATGTATTTAAAATACCCTCTGTTATCGTATTCAAAGCAATTAATATCTTCAGGCAGTGTTTAGTTATTTGATATTATTTCTTAAATCTATTTTAAAATCTGAATTGTTCTGAAAATCTTGAGAAGCTCATAATAAAACATTATCTTCTTAGGCGCGCCACCAGTTCCGTTCATTGGAAGTCATATTACATTCGTCTCCAAAGCTTCGCTCTTGGCAGTATTCTTCGTTGATGTGAGAGACCATTAATTTCTAATGCATCTAATAATTTCTTTCATTAGCGAGAAAAAGTTTTTGAACCGTTCAGTTTTCTTCAGTGATTTTATTTCGTAGTCCTAGCTAACAGAAATTTTCGAATTTCTCATTTTAGAATATAATTTTATTCCGAATTCTCATAAAATATTTTCCAGTTTTTAAATATTTACCTGAAAATTTTTATATATATTTACCTTTTCCAGTTTTTAAATATTTACCTATATATATAAATTTAGTATAAAAAGTTTCGATACTTTTAGCTTCTTAACTCCTCCTGCATTTACTTTTAAAAAACCATTTATCTCTTAGACGTAAATACAAAATGTTTTAAGTAGTTAACAGTAAGCATTTTTTTTAAATCTTGAAAATAAATAGCACACAAACATGTAATAGACATATCATTTCCTTGTTCTCAATCTATCAGTATTGATTAAGAAAAGTGAAGTATCTTTACTGAATAACACAAATACACGTGTTCTTAAATTATCACCCATAAAGCATGTTAAGCAGAAGAAATTATCAGAATATAAAAATCGGCTTTCCTCTTGGCAATCATGTAGATTTCTTAGTGCAGTTAGAGAAAAATCTAGCAAAACTCTCAAGTCAAAAATGAGTTCTCCAAACTTGCAGATTACTGAAAATGAAATAAAGTTCTAAATTTTCTTTTCTTTCGTTGTAGTATTATGCTTGAGATGTAAGAATTCATCCAGTTCGCGAAGAATTGTTTTTTTTTTAAAAGGTCTGTCAACAGTTTTTAATTCTATTAATATATCCTTCTTACACGAATATTTATTTAATATATTAGTACTCACTTAACTTATATATTAATACTTGTAAGAGTTCTTACTTAATATATTCTACTTACTATGTATTTTCTTAATTTTCAGATAAAGTGAATATATGCATAGACAGATAAAGAAGTAAACAGAAAAGTGTTAATCTGCTATAATCATGAAGAAAAGAGAAGCAGTCAGCTAGGGAAGAACTAGGTTCTCAACTTAACCAGAAACAAGTATTTTCATTGATGCCTAACAAAGAAGAACTTATGGGATTTAGCGAATGTTAGGTCTGGCAAAATTTCGCAGACTTAGATAATGCCCCTTCCGTAAAAAGATTAAGTTGAGTGAAAGAGCATTCAATCACTACGGAAATGAGAAAGCAGAAACGAGAGAAAATTTGTCTTTAACAGGAAAACTTGGTTAACGCGATAAATCAATTCGTGAACTAATGCCTTATGAGCAAAATAGCTTCAAACTAATATCATAAACAACAGAAACGGCTATCATTCGGCCATTATTTAGCATATTTTTAAAAGAAAATACGTGCACTTTATTTAAGAATAATATAACAAGCTAATAAAAATCAGTTGCTTGAAGTTTTATCATTGCATAAACTTCTTGGTTTTGCTAAAATAAAGATGTTTGACTATCACTTGACTTCATCGTCCAATCTGCAATATGTCGAGATCACATTATCAAGATTTTAGATAATTTTTAAATTTTCTTTTTTATTACGATCAGCGTCGAAAACACTTCTTAAACATAATTAACATGCTCAAGTTCTTTTTATTAAATATGTTACTAATCAAATCTATTAATCTCTAAACTTAAACTGCTGCGTATAATGAACAGTGTTGACATTTTACTGGAAAATTTCTATTGACCGTACTGGCAATGTTTCTTAAATGCCAAAACTATAATTATTTTATTTATTTTATCAACACTTCTAGTTACCTCTGCAGACAGGAAATTAAAAATATTCACGTAGCCTAGAACCATTGCGTTACCTGATTATCTCTCTCGAAACCCAAGAAATGGTGTGGGTTGAGCTATATGATAAACGCCTATACTGAATTCGTTCAGTTTTCTTGTGAAACGATTCTTAATTACAGAGAAGTATAAGTTTACAGACACGTAGTTCCGGTTTCAATTGCACTTTATGTCGAAAGCTTGTGGATATATGGAAGCTTATGACTATCCTGCTATTTGCAAAACATACGTAATTTGTGATAAGCATGAAAATCTGAATAAATTCTTTAAAGATTGTGTTATTCTCTGTCAACAGATCAATAAGTCCAACAGAATCACTTCAGTTTTAGAAGAGGATAAACATGTTTTGTAATCAAAGCCTAATTGAAGACCGAAGATTTAAACCTGGTGGCGGAAAAGAATGTATTATTTTTTTATGGAATTTAAATTATAGCACAGAATAACTACTATTGACAATAACTTCAAAAGCCATCCGAATTTCTCATAAAATGAATGGAAAAACGACAATACTAATTCTTAAATTCTGTATATATTTCTAATTCTTCAATGTGTTCTTTTTAAGCTTAAAGCTGAAGTACATTGTATCTGAGAAATGCTTAGGTAAGAAACGAATAACACTTAATCTGAACTATTTAAACTGTGCCCTAGAGGAAGTGAGCAAAAGGTGTATTTTTAAACGCATAATTAAATTCAGTAATGTGCCCATGTGTGTGAATAATGCTTTCAACATCTATTTCAATTATGTGCAACCAAGTTTTAGACTAGGCGCTTTCGTATAAAACAAAAAACGCTGGGAAGTTTATTTAGCAACTTACCCACAGATGTGTTAATTATAGCAATATTAAGTCAGATGAGTTCATTAAATTACTTCAAGAGTTTACGTCAGGGGTATATAGCGACTTCCTTGATGAGTTGCACTTTGGCTTTATTTAGTACCTGCGAGAAAAAATTTGCAGCACAATTAAGGAACTGAAACAGTGGGATGGAACCAAACACACAGACAAAGAAGTCATTTCTAAGTAAGTTATTTTCATTATCAGAATACAATACCTTCCAATAATAAAATATACAGGGTGATAAATGTACACATTAATCTCTTTAAGTGATACAGACCCCAACTGTTCGTAATACAGATTTATTCAGAATTCGGGTAGTCTATTGAAGTACGGAAGACCATATTTTTTCTGGCATGTCCAGTTTTAGACTGAGGCAAGGTATTCAAACGACGGGCGAATAGGCTCCACAATGCTCAATTGGAGAGAGTGATGGCCAAGAAAACAACTGGAGCAACACATTATCTTGTTGACAAGCAACATTTGCAACATCTGATGGTAGGGTACTGTGATCGGCTGTAGCATATTATACACGTATCTAAGAGCCAGCAGTTTACAACGTTTGCGAATTAGAAATGACTGACTATTGAAACTGATGACACTCCATCCGGCTCATGAACAGTACGGTGTTAAGAAAACGCAGCATAGTTCAAATTTGTAAAAGATGCTATGTGTTACATCTCCATTTATTATGATTTAAACCTTTACTGCATCTTCTCCTTTCAGTATTCCTCGCTAGAATGCAAATTAGTTATTTAAGCCGAGGGTTTGAATATTTCAGAGTTAGAGCTTCTGGCAGTCTCGCCTGGAGGTTACGTCCTGTCTCCAAGTCTGCCAAATATTACTTCGGCTTTAGCCATTTTGCCAGCCGACATTAACAAAGCGCAATTAAAATACGTGAGTCAGCTTAAGTATGCCATTTTGCGTAGTCTCCGACTACTATACTTGAATCTATCCCTGCAAGTGGCGGAGTTTTATCTGGAAGCATAGGAGATGCCTTCTGTTAAATTTTTTAAATATTTTAATCTCTCGGGACATTGACGTATTAATTCAGACTAGAGCGATAACTCGCTTGCCAGTCTAGTAGGGTATAAAGGACAATGATTTAGATTTCTACACAACTAAATCCCTACATATGGCCCCCAATACTTTCAAGAACCATGCCCGGTGATGTCGCAATTTTTAACCTGCCTCTCTCACCCCGCCCCAAATTAGACACAATGTGTGCATGTATGAAACCGTCTAATAGTTTCGATAGTAAAAGTTTCATGTTGACTTTTTTATATATCCCGGAAGAGCTTTTTTTATATCCTTATTCAGAAGTTCAAAAGCTTACTGCAGCAATCATCGCATTGCGAGGTCAACTGTTGAAATAGCACAAAGATATTGCAAAGTATCTGCTAGGTGAACAGAGAAGTGAAATTACAAAGTCTGTGCAGACGATATAGTGTCGCGAAAATTAAAAAAAAAAAGAAAAGAAAGGATTTCAAATTCAAAGAATTTCCTATTCTTCCTTCTATAAAAGTTTTTTAAATGTACCACTACTATATTTTTTTTTTCAATTTAGTTAGTATCATCTCGTATTTAAATAAACTGTCCTTGCAAATACATGAACATTTTGAAGATAAAGAAAAACGTAAAAAGTGTAGACTAGCACTTCAATAATCCAAAACGATACGATGTTCACATTCGGGTTGATTTAATTTTAAGCACAAAGTTTGAATTCATTGCCATCCTCTTTTAATGTTTATAATATATATCTGGAAAGAGATAGATAGATAGATAGACTGTTTGCATCAAAATATTAAATATTTTTATAAAAACCTTTTAATGGATCCATGAAAGAAAATACAGAATAATATGCAATAGATTTGACAATTCTTAAAATTAAGTGAAAAACCGAACATAAAATAAAATTTAAACCATAAAGCTGTTTTTAAATAATTTCATATAGATTAAAAAATAATTATTATTAATATGAAGCAACTATTGTTTTAAACATCCTTTCATCAGGGTGGAATATTTGCTTAAAATAATCTCTTTAGCTATATTTTTGAATCCATACAAGCGAAAGTCAAATTTAAAAAGATTAATTTAAAATAGTTGTATGAATACTATTGTAACCTTGCTCAGTACAAAATCCAGCTCCAATATTGCTTTATCCAACCCCAACATCGTTTTATTTATTATAAAAGGCAAGTTATTTTAAATTTAACAGATGAAAAAATGGTAGTTAAAAGTAAGCTATGTAACCTAATTTTGGCAAATATTAAGTATTCTTAAATCAAAATAAATTTGCAAAACTGGGCAGTGCGTAAATTTATTTAATTTCGTCGAAAAACAAATAAAAGAAAAAAAAATATCATAAATTAACAGCTTCCACGTGCATTCCGGATCCGAATTATGTTAATGGAGGAATCGGCGACTTAATTAAATGTTACAATGGCAGAATTTAAGTAGTACAAGAAAACAAGCTATGACAGTAATTTAAAATAAATCTCAATACAACAAAATGAAAAGAATATGAAAAGGTCTGGAAACGTACAAGCTTCCCACGTGCAGTCAACTTTTAAGCTAAATTTATGGCGGATAAAGTGGAAGTCGAGATGTCAAAGAGAAACTGCTAAATAATGCAGAACAGGGTCAAAAGAGTGGTAGTCCAACTATAGTAAATCGAAACGAGTAAGCTACAAACTTATCGGAGTAAACTTTGCTGAAACTTTCTAAGCGATGAAAAGAATAATATAGGGTGGTTATGAATAATTGAAAAAATGGCGGTCTACCAGTTACATTTCAAATAGAATAAATTCTAAATTGTTTGTTTAAACAGTAAGACTAAATAAAGAAGTTCTAAGTAAAATTGTGTTTTATGAGTCGGGAGTTATGTAATGCAAAGCTAAAAAAGAAAATGTAAAGGTTAGTAAATAGCAAAAAGAGCTTACTTAACAGGGCTGCGATAAATCCTAGAAATAGAAATTGGTCCATTTTTTTCCGGTAAAAAGGATAACAATAGTGTTATTTACATATATATATGTGATAATAACAAACTCAGT
>KK117571.1:648477-671409 GCA_000611955.2 Stegodyphus mimosarum | reverse complement strand
ATATATAGATAATATTGCATAGCACTTTTCCCCTGACGAAACTGTTGTGTGACTCTCAATGGAATATTGCCATTTTGATCTTTTTGTACATCTCCCATTTTTCTTGTAACTTTTTCTTGCAACTTCTACTTTTCCCACATTTTTTTAAATATTCAATTATTGGTCTCATATATTATTTTTTCTTTTCAGTCATGTTTTATTGTTAATAATGCTATTTCGATTCTATTTGATATGTAATTTTTGGCACAACTGTGCTTCTACAAATAGGATTTTAGAGGTTTCGAATGTACCTTAGCTTCTACATTCTTACTTATTAATTATAGTGTAATAAAAAATTTGAAGCTAGATGAGCAGTTTTTAAAACCTTGAAATACTATCGTTCAAGTTTTAACTTTCTAAAGAAAATTATCTATATATAGATATATATATATCTAAAAGAACCTCTTACTACCGTTACCGTAAATCTACCTTTTTTTATCTTTATCCGCAACTTTCCCTGTCTCCAAAATAAAGGCTGCGTAAAGCAGTCTCTTGGAAAACCAGGATACAGGAGAGACCACATTGTGCCGCGCAATGATCATTGAGTCAAAGATCGTAGGTACGTTCTCTGATTCCAGTCGAGTTCTTTGGATAAGATGTCAGAACGATCTCTGTTCAGAGTTGATGCTATGTGTGAAATTTTCAAATTTCTGCTATTCAGGGAAAGCATAAGTAGTGATTGGATTCCTATTAATCGTGGACCTATGTAGGTGATTCGACGTTTGGGGAATAATTTTTTTATCAGTATTGGCTTGTTTTACTCCAGTATTCAAAACTCTTTTTATGTTCTGTCTTCTGAAAGAGAAGTTTTTCATTCTTTAGGTCTTTTGCAAGATTCAGAATTTTCTTTATAAGGGCTATTGCAGCCATCCCTATCTTGTTGTAAATGAGTGATTCATTGTCCAGTGAGAAGAACACATCGGTTAGAAAGTTAGCTTCTGTTACGAAAGATCCCATTTCTTTGACCTAACTACCTTCACATTATATTGATTAAACTATTCTGCTTCAAAAATTCTTCCATATGACAAGCTTCACGTGAAAAAATGTTTTGCAGTGAATATAAGGTTTACGTTGTTTTAAAAAAAGCAGAATGTGTATAGTAATATCGATATTAGGCTGTAATACAGCTTATCCAAATCTGCAATTGGTAATAGGTGAGAAAATCCAAACTGGATACGTTTTCTTCATGAAAATAAAATTTAAATGCAATGAAAACGTTTAGAAAAGGCAAGCATAAAGATGTTTCAAAAGCATTATTGGGTGGTGAACCATTCACGGAAGCCATAATCTGCTGATATCTTGGTAAACGCTTCATGCAAACACCAGTAAATTTACCAGACACATTTGAAAGACATTTTTTGGATCAGATTGGCTAGCTGGAATAGGTTTAAGAAATTGTACAAGGAATTATAAATAAATCAATGACTGCTTCAAAATTTGATGTCTAAAAACGGAAACAAGTAGCTAGAATAATGTCGCTCGCCACTGGAAAGAAAGCGACATTTTTCTGTGCTGATAAAGCTGTGCTTTCTGCGTGATGATACCAAACCAAATGTTAAAATTTAAAGGCACATTTGGAAAATTGTCAAAAGTGCGAATCACAGTTCTTGTCTGTGGCAACACGAATGACACTGAGAGTCGTAGGGGCTTGGTGACTGAATAAACTCGAAAGCAAAGATGTTTAAAAAAATTGGCAATTCTTTCTCAGATCTATAAAGCTAAACGTAAGACACTGATGAGCTTCGATATGAGAGACACAACGCCATTGGCTGAGTTCACAATACCGTATCTCTTTAGCTTTCATTCTCCCTCACTGGGAAGTTATCTACTATTCTTTCGTATCAGTTGCATAGAACATAGTTTGACTGCTTGTGTGTTTAGTCAAATTTACGGAAGGATGCGAGAGCAATCTGTGTAAGAACAGCCATACCTTCCTGGAAGAATCTAAAGAAAACCGGCTGCCATTCACGTTATATGAATATAAGTTGTAAAAGATCAGAGTTTGCTCCATTTATTAGAGTTTACTACGCAATTAATTCAAAATATAAAGCACGAGCTGCTGAAATTTAGTCGTTTTGAGAAATGGATTTACTGACAGTTGAACAAAATATTTAATTAAAATTTGACTTAAGCAAAATATGATGTTAATTTCTATTTAAAAAGCTAAAATAAGTATCTGTGAGGAAGAATGTTTTTATACTAAAAGTTAGTAATATAAAATTTTATTGAAGCAAAATGTCTCGTGCATAGATTTCTTAAGCAAAACTATTTGTGGTTTATCTAAAACTAAGGGGTGGTACGTATAACCCTCCTTACACGATTTAAGTCTTTTTGAGTCTTAGAAATCTTTTAAGATCCATATAAAAGTTAAACTGCTTATTAACTTACATTCATCGGGAAATGCATGGCAAGGGGTTAGAAAACAGCATGCATTTTCTCTGATTTCCGGCTTTACGAAACTAATTAATAAAAGACGAAGAAGATGTTTGTAAGCGTTTTACGAAATCAAATTCTTAGAAATATTAATAACGAATTATTTCAACTATCTTAGAGCAACGTGGTAGAAAAGGGCAATATATAAAGACATTAAATACAAAACTTCCTAAATGTGATATTTCCATTATATTTTCAAGAATGATAAAGTATAAATGAAACAGTAAGGTTATTATAAACTTGAATTCACTGCGCATCGGGCTCAGACCTTTTGTAAAATAAAAGTTAAATAAAAAATCAAGCTACTAAATTGACAGTGTATTCTGTAGCATTCTGCAGTATCCAAATGGAAGGAGAGACTTTCAGTATGCTCCCAGTTGTGTAAATCCTCACAAAGCGTTTGTTATTTATTCACATCTTCCAAAAGCACAGATAAGCAGCTATTTGCCTAGAATTTTCCATTCTTTTTCCATTTTTGCTCAGAATTTTCCATTCTTTCCGTAATGCAGTTCAAAGAACTTTTAAGTGACTAATATGCATCTACGGAGATAAACAAAAAAAGCCATGGACGTAATAAAGTGAATGTTTTAAATGAAAGCCTTTTTTCCTGCCATTATTATCAAATCATCTTAAGGCAAAATTAATTATTCTTTTAAGCTTCAGCTATTAACAGCTATTAAACGTAGAAATATAATTTTAAATTAAACAGCAAACTCAACATTATGAGTGAAGTTTAGCTTAATGATTAAAAATGCAGCTTGAAATCAAATACCAAAAATGAGTGTTAGTAAAAAAAACGAGTGTTTTATTGTGAAAGCGATTATATGTAAATAGATGTTACAGACATAAGTCATAATTTCTGAATATTTTCTTTTTCTGACTGTAGCTAGATTAACTCAAGAAATTCAGCCTGCAAATACAGCAGTATGAAAAATAAATTGTTGGGTTTTGACTACTGCACTACAAAATGTCCGTAATGAATAGAAATTGCATACACTCGGTGGTCATGATGGGTAGTTATAAAAATGTCTTTCAACAACAGATATGGGTTGAAAAAGTATAAAAATTCCTTAACAAAAGACATATTCTAGAAACTTAATGACAAAAGATAAAATTTTCAAAGACTAGTTATCTTACTCTAAATTCCCCTTTCCGTAGTCTTCACCAAAATGCAAATTAGGTATTTCAAGTCGAGGGTTTGGAATGTTATAGAGTTACAGCTTTTGGCACCGTCACCTGCAAGTTACATCCTAACGCGAGGTCTTCTGCCTTTACTTATTCTGCTGGACGACATTAAACTTAAGCCTTTAAAATATTTGAGCCAGTTTAACTAGACCATTCCGTGTCTGACTACGTTACCTCGAATTTAAATTTCAACTAAAGTTATTTTAAATATCCGCAAGTGGCGGGGTTTTGCTTGTAAGCACAAATGGTACCATACTTTAAATTTAATGAATTAATAAAATGGTTATTTTAACTGTCTCAGGACTTTTCGTATTACTTAAGACAAGAACGACGACTTGTTTTTCAGTGTAATAGGGTCTGAAGGACATTGATTTAAGCTTCAACGCAAACAGAACCCTACGAGTCTCTGGCATCTTCTTAACTGAGCACAAGCTCCAGAACACACGTATGCACGCAAATGAAGATGCAGGTAAATACAACTCGAAAAACATTAACAGCATGTCTAATTGATTGAGGATTGTTAAGGATTACTCATTTGGTAGACATGCTGTGTTAAGTGGTTATATTAGCTATTTAATATGAACTGTTTTGAACGCCATTCCTTGTTACAGAATTTAACCACCAGGGGTGCATTTAAGTAGGAGAATTTTGTTAATTTCATAAATATGTACTAATTTTATTAACTGCGTAAGTACACGTTGATTTTGTTAGTGCGTGTTAAATTTTTAATTTCTTAAGTACCTTCCATAAATACATGATTTTCTTTATTTCATAAAGTTGTGATTCAGAAATAGGTTTCGTTTCTTTCACGAGAACAACCTGTTAGAAAAATGTCTTCTAACAGCAACAATAAACATATCTGATTTGAATTTTGTAAGATAATTTCGTAATTCTGCAAACTGCAAGAAATTTATATCAAATTTCTATAAACATTTGGCAAAAATAAACTCTAAGCACCTTTTCAGCTTTGTTTTAATTTGGTTTAGTGTCTAGTAGAAACAACTCTTACAGATTTGCAAAGTGTAAATCACTTAGTAATTCGAATATTTCAGTTGACGCAATAAATAACTTTTAACAGAGTTAATTAACACTTTTAAACATGTTTCCATTATCAGAGATTATTGTCTTTAAAAAAAGTAAGCACCGCATGTGAATATACATTTGTTATGAAACACAGCTATAGCTTGGATATTGCAAAATAAAAAACAGAACAGCATAATATTGGGTAAAAGAAGCAGATAGTAAAATAAAACGCTTTTTTAATTAATCGTGGAGCTTAGATAACATTTCAAAGCGCAATGCATTACCACTTACAATTAAAAGTTAACCGTTGTCTAAATAATCCCAGATCAGTTCAATATCTTGCTTTGAAGCAGATATCATTCTAACGCATTCGGTTGAGCGCATTAGTATTCAAACACATTGCCCGAATTTCATCCATATGGAAATGAAATCTTTCAGCAGCACGTTACCGTAAAAGCTAAAAAATCTACTTTTTGCTTATTCAAATAATCTCCTTCTGCGAGCAAATGCCAACTCCCCCTTTCTACTGTAGCTTACATCATATGCAATAGCACTTCTTTTATAGCGTACCGGTCTAATTATTTGCACTGGGCAATGTGAGAATATTACAGCAAGCTGTGAGACGTGAATGTTGTGAGAATGCTTGACTACTAACCATTCTTGCATACAATATGATTTTCTTTGAACTAATATATTAAATTTCTGTACAAACATCCGTGAGTTTTTTTAATTAAAACTTGAGAAATAGTTTTTCTATTTTTTAATTATTTGTCTGCATAAGAATGCTTAATGCAAATATATCGAATTTGGCTCTAAATTTCCCTAATTCATTTATGAAGTCTATTGTATACCTAAATACAGAAATATACTATTTCGTGATCTGCGTCCATTAGTAGTAAATGTGCGAGATACATATTCAATTGTTTGCTGAATATAGGAACATATATTTAAAACGTAAAGGAATAGTCGTGTGCATTTTACATGTTTCACAACAGCACACCAAAAGGTGGTATTGTCTGGTTTATTTCAAACGTAATAGCATTTTATTATTCCCATTTTATGACTTTATACGTATTTGCGTGTATAAGTATGTAATGAAATTCATAATTTTGATTCTAAATACTTATTTAACACTTACGAGAACTTACCTTTGCATTTTTCAGAAACGCGGAAGTGGTTTCATCATATGTCTTCGCAACTGTAAAACGAAAATCGTAAAAACGATCTGTAGCATATAGCTGAGTGATAGCAGTCAAAAGTATTCGAAATATCAAAAGCTCAGATTATAGAAAGTATTCCAGAAATCATTTCTTCTTAATTCGAATTTCAGGATTCGCAATTGGCTTAAACTCAGCTTATTCTGAATGATTCGATTCTATGACTAAAGAGATTGAAGTGTATAGTATAAAAAATCTTCTGTACTTTTGACCATGAAAATATGAATGAATTTTAAACGGTTGTAGAAAGAAATGAAGTAATTTCATGAAGGTTTTCAACAGTTAGACTTTTCGCGTAGCTGCAGTACATTAAGGATATACGTTAGATACGTTTGACCGAGTAACTAGTGAAACCTAACGGAGAATGCATGTTCAGCCACAAATGAAATCAAGAACTAGTGGCACTTAAAAAGGGTCCCACAAAAGATATTTATAAGAGGACTTCAAAAATCCTGGAAGGGCTTTGAGATTTGATTATTTTATTGCAATGTTAAATACATAATCCTTTCCCGTAATTCTTGATGATTGTCTAGTGCAGGTCATAAATGACATTTAATGTCTGCTTAATGCTACTCATAAACAGTTCATAAATTATAATCGTCCCCTGCATGAAGGATTCAATAATCAATTACTCAATGCACTTTCTTGAATTTCCATAGCCATGAAGTAATACGTTTTTGAAGCAGCTAGATAAAATAAATTTCATTACCCTAAATCTAAAATAGGATTAATATTAATGATCATTTGTACTGATGAATAAATATTATTTGAAACAAAGAAATTAAATTTCGAGGAAATTTGTAGCTAAGCAACCTTCTGAATTTTAAATTCCGGGAATAATATAATTAAAATAAATTTGCATGCAAGAGCTGTATAAACAAGCACTAGATTTGCCCTTCCATGTGGGACACCAGAGCTATCCAGCACACAAGAGGTTATTTTACTTATTTTTAAATTCGTTTCAACACATAATATCGGATGAGCTTTCATTTTTAAGCGACGCTATAGGAAAGAATTCGTTAAGAGTTCAAAGTTCTATGTACTGTAAAAATAAGAAAATGAGAAGTCTGTAATTTACAACTATTTACAACCATACTGTTATATGAAGAACTTCAGTTCCTGTTACTGGACTAAAATTGCAAGAGACATTGTAAATTTAATCTTCTTTTCTTCTTAATCTGTACGCCTTATCACGCGTGGAATACATTATCACATGTGGGCAAATTACCCCACAAGCACATTATTGTACAAAAGCACAAATATATGTAGAGGCATGCATAGAGAAACATAGAATATAAGGTTTTATTTACGTTTTTATCTACTATACTTTTAGTTATTTCTTTTCCTCTTTATTTTATATTTTATAGTAATATTCAGTCAAATATTCAAATTAGGATTTGATATGAAAAACGCGTAGAAGTGAAAACCTGTTTTTGCTCTTAAACTCGTTGCGACTTGCTTTTTGGTAGTTCGTTCTCTTGCTTTTATGCATTGTTTAGAATCTCCTTGCCTCTAATTCATCTGTTTTCAATAATGCAAATGATAGTTTCCAATTTTCTGGAATTATCGAAAATCAGTAAATAAAATTTAAGGACTGATAGTTTTACTACGTTCTGGAGACAGATTGGTTTGAAAAGTATTTCTTCCAAGGCTTGGAAGTATATCTCTTGCTTATGCATACTACCGCATTGGTAAACAATACAAAATTACTCTTACTTAGAAACTTTAGTTCTAATACATCTGCTTTAAGAACAAATTCACGTATATTTGATACTTTTTATCTTCGCTTGTGTTACTTCTAGGATGATCTAAGTTATTAGTAGAATCACTAGGTGCTGATCAAGCTCAGAGTTAGTTGTAGCTAAGAATAATCAAAATAGGCTTTGCAAATCTTGTTATTCATTATGACTTAAAGGGTATTTTTATTCATTTTTCCTAATACTTGTTTCATCGTTTTGCTTTTTTGTTTCTGTGCTGTCTTGCTTAGAAGAAACAGTTCTCTTCTCGAAATACTTTCATGTCTATAAATTAAGGATAATGCAAAATCAGGCAAAGGAAGAGTTAGAAGCAAAACAAATTTGACTTATTTGTAAAGCTTATTTATTAAACAAAAGGTAAAGAGCAAAAAAAAGATGCCATATGTTTGATAAAATTAGCGATTTTTTCTCCCTGGAGCAAATTACAAAAAAAACCTATTTACAAAAAAACCATATTACATGATTGGTATGATTGTCAATACATTGTATGTCTGTATGTCTCCCAGACGATTCAATACAGTCCGCCAATGCAATACAACGCCTAGGTATGCTGAGTATCAAATTATCGATCTGATCTTGGGGGATATTACACCACTAAAAAAGCAATGCTCTCCGAAGTTCCGGTAGACATGTAGGAGGAGGTTGACGGGCTGCAACTCGTCGGCCAAGCATGTCCCACACTTCGTGCTCTACTGGATTCAAGTCCGGTGAGAATGCTGGCCAGTCTATACGGGTGATATCCTCCGATTGAAGGCATTCGCTTACCATGTTTGCACGGTGAGGACGGGCGTTGTAATCCATAAACACAAATTGTGCGCCCATGCCGCCGCAAAACAAACATACATGTTGTTCCAGATTGACGTCCCGAAAGATTTGGCTTCTCATGGTTCCAATTTGAACATGCAGGTCAGTTCTGGAACCCAGAATAATTCCACCCCAAACGAGCACTCCTGCACCTCCGTAACGGTGTCGTTCAATGATGTTTTCTTGGTGGTAACGGGTACCTGGAGCTCTCCATATGAAAGTCCGGCGAGAATCAGACTGCAAGCTAAACCTGGACTCGTCGGAAAACATCACACAAACCCACTGTTGTGGTGTCCATAATGCATGCTCTCTACTCCAGGCTAACCGCAGGCGACAGTGAGTTTCAGTAAGTGGAACGCATCTGACAGGTGTACGAGCATATAGACCAATATGCCCTAAGCGTCTATACACGGTCTGCCTTGAAATTGTCGTACCAGTGGCTGAAGAAAGTTGATGAGAGAGGTCTGAGGCTGTGTTCCGCCTGTTTCTTTTGCCAGTAACTGCCAAATACCGGTCCTCATTCGGCGTTGTAACTCTGGGGCGACCTGTGCTGTAACGTCTACTCACATTATCATCATCTTGGAATCGTTGCCAAAGCCTGGAGATGATACTCTGGGCAATTCCAAGTTCGTCTGATACTTTCAGTTGGGTACGCCCACATTTCAGACGGCCGATAATTCTACTACGTAAAAAATCATCCAAATGCGTCCTTTGTGTCATAACTATTCGGTCATTGCACTGAAATGCTTATAAAGCGCCTGCGAACAATTTTACTTCTTTGCCTGTATTCCTTATATATCACTCTCTTATACTCTCGTCATTGTGACGTACCATCGGTGTCATCTGGTTACTTCCTGAAATTTGCATATGATTCTTGAAGACGTGTGTAGTGGTTTTACAGGTGATATATTTATTTTAGAGTTCTATTTTCGTGTGAATCCGAATTATCCTTAATTTATGGTCATGAGTGTAAAAACACGACCTATTCGCCAGCAAGCGATACGATTAATCAGTAACAGCTAAGACATTTAATTATTTCGGCATTCTTAAGTGTGCAGCTGACCAAAACGCACTTTCCTCTCCACTTCGTTCATAATGTGCCACAACAAAACTTTTACTTATAAGGTATATCTCCCACATTCTTAGCGTGCCTTCGTGGTGTAATGGTCAGCACACTGAGCCGGTATTTCAGAGGTCCGTGGTTCGATCCCCGGCGAAGGCAATGCATATTTTTCATCTCTCCGGCTTCTAAAAAACCTAATGTCTCTACAGTGGCGCCCGAACTAAAAGGGTTGTGGATGATGACTCTCCACACCCAGGATTTGACGACTAGGTTCCCTAAAACCCTAGTCGCCCTTTAAAAAGGGGAGTATATAAGGTATACCTCCCCCATTCTTAGCGTACCTTCGTGGTGTAATGGTCAGCACACTGAGCCGGTATTTCAGAGGTCCGTGGTTCGATCCCCGGCGAAGGCATTGCATATTTTTCATGTCTCCTGCTGCCAAAAATGCCTAATGTCTCTACATACTTATCCCCCTTATTTCAAGCATTATTATAATTTTTACTAGAAAAGAATTTAGGAGCTTTGCCATGCAAGCGAGTATTTTAACTCTAGAATCCCGGATGAAGTAAATTACTTTTTAATTTCGTTAAATTATTGAGGTAATAAGTGATACTTGTAAAGCTTCAAGACAAAATAATTTTGCTTTTTTGAAGTTAAATTTTAGTACGCCTAAGTTTGGTCTGCTTCCACGGCCCTGCCGATCGAAGAAAAGACTATTCTTGCTGGGAATTCTTTATACTAAATTTAGCACCTGTTTGGTTAAATACGTGAGTTCGAAATTTCTATCGCGGTCTAGGAAGCTTGTAGTCTCTGCCTAGGTTAGATTTAACTTGTTGAATTTATATCCTTTGTGGAAAAAAGCTTTGTGTTGAAATCCCGTCAAGTAAGCTGGTAATTTTAAGTTTGCATGCTTTAATTTAAACACTCAGAAGTGGTGAGGTAGAATAAACTTGAAGAATTTTAATTTTATATCTGTTTGTTCGAGGTTAGATATTCTAGTTGTGATAATTCATTTCACAGATCAAACGTAACACCTTCTTTTTATGGCAATAGACATCGCTTAGTTAGTTGAAATCCACAGCAAATATTACAAGTTACATTTCCTAAGATTCATGCTTTAAATATATCATTGACTACCTTTAAATTAATGGTTTATTAAATAAATATCTAATACAAAATAAAGACATTTGTTATTCCTTTCAGCTTTATGTAGGTTTTTAATAATTGTAGATGATGAACTAAACTACATTTGACATTTTTCATATTAGTAAAACGTCTGTAGCTTAGTCTTTTCGAATTGAAAGCTTCTGGATCACGTCAGTTATCAAGCCAATCTTCATGCGTAAACCCCAATATTTTCATGGAATGAAGCAGACGCTTTTTATCTCCTAGATGCCTAACAAATTTTGAATTCTGAAGAGTTTGTCTATGGAGATGATATAAGATGTTTAGTTTACTTCTCAGCTGCAGCTATTTAACGGACTGAGTGATTTAAAACAAATAAAAGCATTTCTTAAAAAGCTATTTCTCTGTATTCTATAATTAATCTAACATATAATTTGTAATATGTTATTTGACAAAATTTATAATACATCCTACTGATAATTTTCATGTTCCTTCTGAACAGTATTTCCCTTAATTAAAGATGTTCCTGATGCCATATATTATGTATTTCTGTATAGAATAATATTTTGAGCTCCACATCGTAACAAGCTTTAGAAATGGAAAAGAAAAGAAAAATAATTTATTCCCTTTTCCCAGACGAAGAGTTTAATTACTTCACTCTAAACCAAAAATAAAGCTTGATTTTTATATAACTGTATCTTGATAAATTTCGATAGCTTTTCTTCTTTTCCTTAGGATAGCTGGGCTTTCAGACTTCGAGTTCCTTTGTAATAGCTTTGCACGCCATCGGGTGTGTTTTTGCGGCGTGAGACATAACACGACCATCTAGTCAGTGGAAGATTTGTGCTTCGAATTCCAGTTAGATATATATTTTCGCCTTTCATGGTTTCGAACACTTAGAAACCGTAAGAAATTAATGCAAATTATTCCGTTGTCGAAAGGTTGTTCGTTCTGTATTATATTATACGTTAGTAACATGCAGTAAAAGTAAATATTTGTTTTAATTTGGAGTTTTATCACCGTAATCAATTTACATATAATTACTAAATAACGCCGCAGGAAACATGGTTAGTTAAACAACCATATTTCCTGAGAGTTGTTTCCAACAAACTGAATTTTCATCTGAAATATATAGTTGGGAATTTTGTTACATAAAGCATTTCCTTCGCTACCTGTTTTAAAAATTAGTTGCGCAATGTAGAGAAATAAGCTAAAGGAGAAGTAATTTGTTACGAATATTAAATCTCAAGCTATTAACACTGACATAACCCTTCCACTTAAGCCCGACGTCACGCTAATGCGAAGCGTAGTAAATTAAGCGTAGATAATGAATCGCGAGAGAGAATTAATAAAAAGTAATCCAAGCAATAAGCATAAATAATGTATTAAAGGATTATTTGAATCAATTTCCTAGGGGTAGGAAACATCATTGACCGAAATTAAATGGAAATCTTGTTAATATTTCTCGGCTGTGTTACGGAAGGTATTTCTTCTTCAAGAAACCATCATTACACTTACTTCTTCTTAACAGTTGTTCGCTAAAATGCTTTTCAAAGTGAAAAGAAATCATTTTTCATTGCGTTTTTTGTATAATTCGCCTTAATATGATGGCTATCTTGACACTTTAATAAGATTTCTCTTTTATACAAAAGATATAAAGAGAACTTTGTGAAGAAAGATGCACTTCAAGCACCATTTCAATAATACCTCTGCGTATTAATAAAAATTTCAATGTATCGATTTACAGTTTTCCCTGATTTTGGTTTGACGTAATTTTAGATGCTGAGATTTATTTCTCCGCAATGTATCGCAATTTTTTCCTATGCATGGAGAACTTGGTTCCGAATGTCCGAAAAGATACCTGGCATTCCCACTAAACACTAATTTTTCTTCGTAGACATTGAGAAAAGGTAAAAGGTTAATGTAAAATATACATTCTATTTAAATGTACTGTATCAAAGAAGCTGAAGCTCATCAAGGTAAAAGGAGGGTTTACCAAATGACAGCTTCATGTCCTATTCATTAATGTCAGATAGCTTTGAAACTGCTTTTTGTTGTCCCTTCTTTCTAGCTAGAATGTCCACTGCTTTTTTAATCCCTGTGATAACACTTGAATACTGCTAAACTAACAGAAAAAAATTAATAGCTTACCAAAACTTACACCAAATATAATGAAGTCTCATGAAACTATTTACTTTGTATAGAAAATATTAAAATTAATAAGCGAACCTATTTACTCATGATCATGTATTATTTACATCTGAAATCCTGGAAATCCAAAACTGAAATATGAAGTAGAGCAGTAACGTCATTGACAAATATATTCACTGCTAACTTTTATCTAAATTTCACGCTTTATATATTTTATAAAGATAGAAGTTTTTTACGGTAAAAAATTTCATCTTACATCAAGGTTTATCTTAATAAGGTTGAAATCCCGCAGAGATACTTTCTAGTGTGTCGAAGGTATGCTATATGAGATACAGATCAGGAGTACTAGACTTTTCGTCATCCAATACCCCTATTTTAAAAATGATCTCAGAGCAAGTCAGCACTGTGAGAGTTAGTGTAATATTAAAAAAAGTGTAAGCATAACCTCGTTTTCAGTTTTTTTATTATAGCTCTACAAAATCATCAATGTACCTTATTTAATAACATTCGTAGCGATAAGTAGCAAACATACACTTATTCATCACAACACACTTCATCAACCAGCTCAGCTCAGTCAAACCAAACAGTGAAGCCCTGCGTGTCAATTCAGTCTATGCGAACTGTTACGAGCTGCAGGGATCTGGGCCCATAAGAGCAGACCTTCACTGATCTGGAAGTTATATAATTAGGCTGAAAGACGTCAGTTCTTTCGGTCAGCCTTTCGCACGACATATGGGATAAAAATGCTGGAAATCAAACTATTTTGTTGGCAATGACTCGTGAGAGACATAGCTGAATAACACTTGCTCACGACTAGGTACACGGTAAGTCATCGTGATAGACAGTTTGTGACAAGTCGCTTGAAAGACCCAAGTAAGGATAATTTCATCCAAACCGCTGTCACAGAACTTTCAAAACACTACTTCAATCCAAGGAACCACATAATTACACATTTATGACCAATGATTGCTTTATAGACAATTGCAGTGATGTAAGTCCCGGCCAACATGACACAATATTTATTTAGTTGTGATGAGACAATAATGGGACACCGTGCGCTTTAAGCAAAAACAGTATATAGGTTTCAGCAAAGGCCAGTGCATGGAGGTAGAACAGTGAACGGGGTTTGCTATTAATGAGAAAATGTCACAGAACCCCCACGCTTTTCCAGCGACACGAGGAACAACACACTCCATTAGTCAGAGATCGTTGGAGTTCTCAATATCACTCTTATAGTTACGCCATGTTTCTATGATATTCTGAGAGAGCTGTCATTATCATCTCTTTTCACAGAATCTCAAGGCCAGTTTTCGCTTTCAAGCCATTCTTGGCCCTAATACAGAGCATGGCTATCTCCTCCGCAATATCGATATCCTCTCCCACTACCAAGCTGATTACTGAATCTCTCTGAAGTCCAACATATTTAGTAAGTGTAAGGATGCGTCTACTTCCATATCGGCATGTTCTGCCAATGGCTGTTCACATTGCACGAAGCCAAGTACCCGCTTGTATTCAACCCACAGTTAACATTATAATACATTGACTTTTTATCTCCTCTTTTTGTTTTATCTGAATAAATGCCTTCACTGCTCTGCTATTACAATGACTTCTTTCCTTATTCAAATGTATTAAACAGACCAATTTTCATAATTACACTTAAATTATTATCTACGGATCAAGTTTGTTTAATGTGTTAAGTATAATTTAAAAGCATAAATTGTAGAGACATTAGGTATTTTTTTTGGAACAAGAGAGATGAAAAATAAGCAACGCCTTCGCCGGGAATCGAACCACGGATCTCTGAAATACCGGCTCAGTGTGCTGACCATTACACCACGAAGGCACGCTAAGAAAGTGGGAGATATACCTTATATACTCCCCTTTTTAAAGGGCGACTAGTGTTTTAGGGGACCTAGTCGCCAAATCCTGGGTGTGGAGAGTCATCATCCACAACCCTTTTAGTTCGGGCACTTGTAGAGTGGGCGCCAATTGTAGAGACATTAGGTATTTTTTTTGGAACAAGAGAGATGAAAAATAAGCAACGCCTTCGCCGGGAATCGAACCACGGATCTCTGAAATACCGGCTCAGTGTGCTGACCATTACACCACGAAGGCACGCTAAGAAAGTGGGAGATATACCTTATAAAATGAATAATCAAATTTTACGATTAATCGAATCTGTCTTAATGATCAAAATGCAAAATTTTAAAAAATGCAACAATAAAAGAAATTCTGCATAATGTAAGAATAAAAATGAACTATGTTACTATGGTAATGTTTGTCAAGTACTATGTATAACTTAACAAAATACGTGTAAAGAATACCATGATCAAGTATATTAACATAAAATGTGAAAGCCTGCTGTGAAGAATTATACACAAGCAGAAACGAAGAATTAATCTAAACTTGCGGTGGAAGAATGAATGCAGCATAATGCAAACCAAAAAAAAAATCAATGTTCCAAATCTCAAATAAATAATAAAAGAAACGTAAGGGCACTTAAAGCCTGATTTTTTAATCAAAGAGTATAAATTCAGACATGTGATTATTTTCAATATGTTTAATCACGTGAAATGACCAGAAACGGAGCTTTATGAAAATGAGTATAAATTAAAAACATTTTAAAGAGATGATCCCTTACTAGCAGCTACATAAAGTAACTTGATCACCAGATGTATTAACTCTATAAAACTCCTCATGCATTGCGTAACTTTGGTTTTTGTTAAAACTAAATCTGATATTTTATAATATTTACTTAATTTTTTGTGGCTGTTGTTTTCCTACGCAGCAGAAAATTTTAAAACATAGTAGAATGAAAGATATTTTGACGGCTATACCAAAATACCCTGTACAGAATTTGTAATGAAGATAATAATATTGTGTATTTCAGAGACATTAAAATGTCGCTTAAAGTTGCTTAATTTGTAGAGACATTAGGTTAATTACAAGCAGGAGACATGAAAAATATGCAATTCCTTCGCCGGGAATCGAACCACGGACCTCTGAAATACCGGCTCAGTGTGCTGACCATTACACCACGAAGGCACGCTAAGAATGTGGGAGATATTCCTTATATACTCCCCTTTTTAAAGGGCGACTAGGGTTTTAGGGGACCTAGTCGCCAAATCCTGGGTGTGGAGAGTCATCATCCACAACCCTTTTAGTTCGGGCGCCACTGTAGAGACATTAGGTTAATTACAAGCAGGAGACATGAAAAATATGCAATTCCTTCGCTGGGAATCGAACCACGGACCTCTGAAATACCGGCTCAGTGTGCTGACCATTACACCACGAAGGCACGCTAAGAATGTGGGAGATATACCTTATAAATTCACTAATACTTTCATGGTTTATCCTTTATTTTTCATATTTATAACTCTTTAAATTTTAATCTTTTTCATTTTAAGAATTTTTTCATATTTTAAACGATAAACTGAGCTTTGATTCATTAAAATTAAATATTTTCCGAAGTGGCATTCAACTTAGAAAAACACCTATATAAATTGAAAAATATGATCTCTCTTTAAAATAGACTTGTTGGCCAAATATTCTGTGCATTTATATTTAGTATGGGAAAAATATTTCTTGTTTAAATTAAGTTTCTGAAAATCAAACTATTTCCATAATCTGCTTTTTACATGAATCGAAAGTGTGTGACTCATGTATTACAAAGAAGTGTGTGACTCATGTATTACAAAGTTAATTATGTTATGAGTAATATATTATTAAGTGTTATGAGTGTAACACTAAGTTCATATTAAGTGTACTATACTAACTTGTCATATATTACTAACTTGTAAGTTCATATTAAGTGTTATGAGTGTGTGACTCATGTATTACAAAGAATATTTTAAACTAAAATACTTTTAATAGATCAAAATGTAGTTAAAAAATCAGCTTTGTTAAAAGATACCTACATGGAGTCCTGAGTGAAAAACATGACATTTAATTAACTTTAGACATGATAAAATAGCATTTTTTACAAATGAAGAGACAAGATAAACTCACGTTTGTGTGCATATGACCATGAAAAAGATTCAACAACAAAATTCTTGTACTTCAGGGAAAGCCACGATGACATTGCTGCACCCTGGAAAACAGATCTACAAAAAATAGCCAAACAGAGGAAAAAACAAGCAGCTTTTATCTGCAGGCACTGAGAATCCTTAAAACTGATATTAGATTCGTTAAAAATCCATAAAACTTAGACTGGGTTCTTTACTGACAACAACCTCATCTGCCGCACACATCATTCAACTTCTACTACCACTAGGGAGTGTTTATAGCATCCACCGGAGTTTAAATGCACGTCCATTACTTTTTGCATTTTTTGCACCGCCTTAGGAAAGCTTGTTTTGATTTTACATTTGGAGCGATTGTTTCTTTCTCATTGATTTATAAATTGACCTGTATACAACTTTGCTTCATTTCAAACTTTTAATGTTATCTTTGTTAATATTTATTTACATTGATATATTTCTTAGTTTAATTTACTAACAAGAAAGAGAAGTGTAAGTATTCCGGTCGATTTTGTTGAAAAATGTGAAAGAAATTTTATTTTATTGTTGTAGAACTTAAAAAAAGAGAAAGTTATCAGCCCAGTTAAAATCAAACTCAAAAAGTACATCAACTAATTAAAATACTAAATTAAGCTCACATGATGATTGCTTTAAGCTTTCTCACAAGAGCAAATATTATTCTCCTGTAAAAGAATTTGCATGGAATCAACTTCAGTTTTTTAGGAGGATAAATTGAACTTTAATTAACAGCTAACTAACTTACGTGCAATCTAAAAACGAATTCTCCGGTTAATTTAACGTTTTTTTAAAACTTAATGTCAGATTAGTTTAAATTGAAACCGAATTTCGAAAGTAAGACTTTTAATTCTGAATACAGCGAGATAAGCTTCTTTTGACACGCAGCTAAAAGAAAAGTAATTAATTACCCCATAAATTGTTACTTATGGATGTTTTCAAAAGGAAAAACAGTTTCGAAGCTTAAACTGTCTATTTACAGTACGCAAAAAAAACCTTAGAAAAATATTTGAGAGTAATGTCAAAAAGTCTTAAATTGAAGCAACACTCGATTCTCATTTAAAATCTAGTTCACGGTTACAGCTGAAATTGCCTTTTAATACTTTTCAAGATTAAAACGTCGAAACGTCATACATGTTAGCATCTGCACTGAATGCTTTCGAAAAGTAAAAAAAAAATCATTCCAGAAATTCTAAAAACTTTTAACAGGCTAAATTGAAAATAGCTTCTTTACTCTTATTATAGATGGAAAAGGAAACGTTATTCACTTATTTATCTTTATATTTCTCAGATCATCACCTCCTTCCCATTTAAAACTTGACAAAGTGATTTTTTTTTTCATTTCTGACTTTTAAATAATGTATATGACATTCAGTGTCAAATGTACTTTGCAAAGTTCGTCTATAAATGGGCGAAAACGTATTATCATCATCAATACAATTTATTCAAAATGATCTTTCCAGCTAGGTGCCGTTATTTTCCTTTAGTTTTCACTGCTGCCATTACTACTGATGTCAGCATATATTTCATATTTTACCTCCATGATTCTCAATTATTTTCCCTGTGTCTGTCACTCTTCCCTTAAAACATCTTTAACCAACATTATTTTTAACATATAACCAGCATTATTTTCATACGTAACTTTATGCGCTAAAAAAATAATACTGACGTTTCCTCTTAAGATTCAGAATACAGTATGGTACTCTAAACTTCCCACATGCACTATTTTTCTGTTTTTATTTTATTATACGTTTTCCTTCAAAGCAAAGGGAAATATTTTTTATTCCTCATCATTACTTGCTTTTTTAACTTTCTCAGACAAAATTACCTTATAAATGAAAAATGGGAAATTTAAATTAGAAATAGAGCACCCAGTCTCATTAATCGTCTCAGTAACTGCATTTCTAATCATATATGCTTTGTATAGTTCTAACATCGCGATGTTATTTCATTCATAATCTTCAGGAAACTCCTTCATAGTTCAAACACATATAGTGTTTTAGCAAGATATCTACATTTATTTATGCTTTACCAAAGTACTATGGAATTTTTAGAAGTTAACGTAATCAGAAGTTTTCACTATATTTCGATTTTCATTAATCTCTCTTTTGGGGTTTTGCTAAACAGCTGTAATACAAAATGGTAATGCAAATAGTAGTCAGATTTAAATTAAAGTTTATCAGTAGTCAAAGACTGCACAATTAAATACTCAACTAGAAGATGGCTCAATAACTCTACCATAGCGATCACAGAGAGAGATCGCAAAGCCGAATAATTAAAACCGTTAGAGCTGGCAGGAACTAGCCACGTAGCTCACATGCGATGCCAGAAAAACTTTCTAGCTAAAATGCAAAAAACTCAGCTTAAACGCTCAAAACTAATTTGCATACTAGTAAGGAATACGGAAAGGAGAAGTTATAGTAAAGACTGAAATCATAAAAACTGGTTAATTAACATAAAATTCCCTACACCCCCCACCAGAATTTAAGCAATTGCAGCGAAGGTCTTTAACGACCTCGCTAAAAGTTTAAATTCTAAAACTACAACATTAGGCAGCTATTACAATCATGAAGTTAAATGTGTAAAACTAAATTAAAATATTTTGCAGAAGTTTAGATTTCATTGAATAAAACTTCATGTCATCAACTATTCAGTTCAATATCACTTCCTTCTATACATCTAGAAGGAAACAAGTTTTAGCAAGAAAATATTTAGCATTTTTACTTTCAACTTGCCGTTTACTTCATCAAAACCTGTTTAACCTTTTTATTTCCTCCAAACTCAATTTCTCGCCCTGTTCTGCAGCATTGTAATATATGCAAGTGAGTGTGAAAATGTGTATTTTCCACAAACTACCATTTAATATAAATCCTACATTATTAATAGCTTAGACACACTAGACCTCAACAGCATCCTGTTTAAAGATTGTGCCTCTAATGATCTAAGCTATAGTTTCATTAAATTTTATAATGTTATTATTCTGGACAGCCTAACTTTTATCTGCTTAATTTTATCAAGCTAGATTTTACCTTACTTCCAATCATTATCAACTGTTAGCTTTAAATTTATCGTACACGTTATCATAACAATTAACTTTTACAAAAAAGTTAGCAGAACATACGTCACCTTTACAAAACAGTTAAAAAACAAATATCATGAAAAAATGTTAAAATTCATTTTCATTCAAAATTGATATAGATGATTCAAAATTGATATAATTGATTATAGATGCTCAAGACTTTGACTAACAAGCTGTTTTCAGGAGCTTACATTTTTGTCTTATGTTGACGTATCCATCATCAGTGATGAAACTTATCAGAAATTACTCTTATATAGATAACTTACGTTCCGTATTTTGTCAGATATTTCTGTAAACTCTAGCTATAAGAATAATTTCTAAGCATTTAAAAAGAGGGTATATTGCTAGATTAACTCATTATAACAAAGCAAACGATGACTATCTGGACAAGAATCCGGATGTCTTTGCGAAGAATTTTTTGAGAAAATTCCTTTTATACATGAATAAAGTCGCAAACCACCCATGCTGTTAATTTTTTAGCTGAAAACTGAAACCCCTGGAAAAAATAAGCAATAGTCAGAGGTTTTACAAACTCAAGCACTGCAGAGAAGCAATTAAAAGGTTTTTTTTAAGTAATTTAAGAGGCATGCAATGTTTGAATATGCTCTAGAAAGTACCGGCCGTTCTTAGTTAAATGACAAATTTTATTTTTGTTAACGTTAATTTCTTCGGCTTATAAATATGAAATTCTTATTTCATATGAAAAATAATTAACTTCTTAATATCATTAATAAAATGTAAATTCATAAAATATGCTTACTCTTTCCTATTGTATACTATTCTTATATAAAACGCAATATTTTATTTTATCGTGATTTAACATACTACAACTGTAAACTTATTACAAATGTCTTAAAAGATAAAGGCAGCAGAAGGCAACAAGCGGATAATAAGCAAGCGCTTTCGATGAAATGCCAGATATCTTTAACTCTTATGAGAGTTATTAAATTCTGCACTGACAGTCTATGAAGATTTATTAAACTAACAGAAGGTTCTTAATATTGCTTTAATCCGCCAAAATCTATTATAGCTGAAATTCATTATAAATATAGAGAGACAGAATTTCGTCTTATCTACTGTTTGTTCAAATAAGCCTGGGACCACATTAGGACTCTTTAATAATAATTTCACCCTTTATACAACGTACAGAGCTCTGTGGTTAATCCCTTTAATAAAATATGAGTTGGCAGTTGTTAATTCGATAAGTTATAATTCGGCAAGTAAATGTTATAAGCGGAGTGAAAATGAATTTTACTACTTTTGGAGATCTACAAACGTATAATCACATTAATCTTACGGAGAATACTTTATTGATGAACTTATGTATGTTTGCTGTTGGTAATTTATTGGACTTCATATATGAAGTTTTATTATAGCGCCGGATAATAACTTACGTAATTTCATTTCGAGTTAAATTAACCTGTTAGCTCTTTGCTTGAAATTATCTTTCTTTCGTTCTTATTTCTGTGGATCTAACCGACCTATCCAAAAAATTTGCAAAATGAGCAAATATAAAAGAAAGAAGATGCTGCGCCATAAAATGATGTAGCTAATAATAGTTGATTTCCGGTTACGTCTTCAAATTTTACAATTATTCAGCCCGGCTGTGACAGGTCTCAGCAAGATCTAACTGGAGAATTTTCTAGCTTCTCTTAAAAGAAATTCAATTTAAACTAGTTACAAGGTAGCATTTGTAGAAAATTAAGATAGTGAATTATTCCAATAAAATACGGATCTTTCAGACTTGCTAACTGGCGAATAATTTCTAATAATTATTAAATTCGTTCATAAAAATTTGTTTCCTTGCAAATGGAATGCACTTTTGTTTGCCATTATTTTAAGATTATATTGTGCAGTATCATTTAATTTTTTAACCAGTTATTTTAAGTACCTTTCCTATCAAACCTCTTTTCATTTCCCTGCAGAATGCAAATTTCCAGCACGCGCGATAATCAAATTAGGTAAGAAGAAGGAAGTATTTAAAGTAAGGTTTTGGAGGGTAAAATTAGAGCGTGTTCTGCCTGTTTGAAGGCCACATTGCTAACATTGATTCTCCAGCGATTAAAATTCTGCGGTGTTGAGTTACTCTTGCCACTGGGCTTGTTTACGCCGACGAATCCCGTCTATCTTGAGCTGCTGTCAGTCGTGCAAAATAGAAAACCGACAAATATGAAAAGGACAATAATGATTAGCTTGTTATTGCTACTTTAATATTTACTATATTGGTTTTGTTCTTTGTTAGCAGCACCGAATTATCCTCACATGTGTTTTGATATTTAAGCTTCAAATGTTTTTGAAGTGGTGTCCTATTCTTGTTGTGATTGCGCAGTAATTGTCGTAGGAACAGGTTCTGGTTTTAAAAATCCAGGATACATATCCGTGATTTTTAGCAATGCTTTGCAGAATCCTTCACTAGTTTTTGTCCCTTTTCTCGAAGTTTCTGTGCACGTCATTTGATTTTTCGTTTATCCATCCTACGTAACTAAAAAGTAATGTAAGAAAAATTCAACTGCAATATTTTTTGTCATCAACTTACATTATTCAGTGACACAGTAAAATTTGCTAGAGATTTGCTTTTTTGCTAAAATTTGCTTTTTTAATTACAGTTATAATGCAATAATTTCAATTTCACAATTAAATTAGAACGTGACTATAGAGTATTTTCATAAATCTACTTTACGACTGTCGTCCACTGTTAACTATAGGCTGCACTCTACTCCTACCCTACAGCCTACAACTACTACTGTATCTCATATGAGTTTGAGCGCGATATGCGGTCCGCGTATCCATGTCTCCCTCACGTGCAGGGCTGTCTCGCAGAGTCATCTATGTCGATTCGATCGGTCTAGTTTCTTGATCAGCCCCGAAATCGCTTCGGCACACTGGGCATTTGCCGGGTCGCCCATCGGCCCTAACCGCCATTGCTTACCAAAGTTTTGTATTAACACTTTTGCTTTTAAAGCATAAACTGTATTTTCATGAATTCATCTTGATTCTTATGGTGTTACTTTGTTTGAATGTA
>KK117571.1:633725-648071 GCA_000611955.2 Stegodyphus mimosarum | reverse complement strand
CCTTAGAAAATTCTATTTCAGTTTTTGATTTCCCATATATATATATATATATATACCTCTTTTTAAATATTTTTAACTATTTATCTTGAACGATTGGAGATAAACCTATAAAAAATGAACGTCACTGTCTAACAAGAGTTATATTATATATCAGATAAACAGTAATCAGTTTTATAAATTTCATTTCGAATATTTATATTGTAGTTAAATCTATCAACAATCTTTTGAGATTAATCACCAACATCAATAATTTTTTTTGAAATGTCTTTTTGTTCGGAAAGTTTTATCTTCTCATATTTTTTCTGTTGACTTTTGTTTGGAATGCATGGTTTACTGAATGAAAAACGTTCTCGGGGCATAGAGTCCGTTTATCATAACTATATAATATACAAGATTTGCACATTGATTTATTACTAATTTTTGCATTTTGTTCACGAGAAAAATTAATGACAGACTGATGTTTTCGCCGTCTCGCTAAAACTGAATTATCTCGATTGAAGATTTCATTCATCTCGCAATGACTTCTGCGCCCAGGCTGTCAATTATTGCAGAATTCTGTCTGATAATCTATTACCAGCTGACAACTGGTTGCTTTTAATGAAACATCTGGACTTGGAACTTGGGTCGAAATGATAGATACACCGAAATCCATTCCAGAATGGATAGATAATGATACTCATAAAGTTTTTGTGCACTGCCCATGACATTTAACGACAATTACACAGCGATGTTATTAAGAACCTTCGACAGTAGATATTTTTATCAAACGGTTCTGATAGATGCTTCACAGTTAATTGAAGTAATCTGTAATAACGATTGTGATCAGTGATTACTTCAAGTTGTGAAAGCCTGAAGCAAGCAAATTGCTAGTTTTCAACATTGCGATAGGAGAAAGCAGGGAAATTCGCACATAAAATTTAGTTTGCTTCATTTACTATAGTATTAATACTTTTGAAAAAATACTCCTTTATAATTGTAACTTAAGAATATCATTTGCAACGTTTCTTACTTCTGATTAATTTACTAAAAACTAGATTTGTAATTGACGCAATGTCTCAATAGAAAAACGTTACATCTGAAGAAATACTCCTTTATAATTGTAACTCAAGAATATCATTTGCAACGTTTCTTACTTCTGATTAATTTACTAAAAACTAGATTTGTAATTGACGCAATGTCTCAATAGAAAAAGTTACATCTGAAGAAATACTCCTTTATAATTGTAACTCAAGAATATCATTTGCAACGTTTCTTACTTCTGATTAATTTACTAAAAACTAGATTTGTAATTGACGCAATGTCTCAATAGAAAAACGTTACATCTAAACATATGAAAAAGCTTTTCAATAAAAAATATTTTTATCTGGGTTTACGAAATTCACAGTAACACAGCATTCCATTTGCAGATTATTTTTGCATGAGAATATTTATCATGGGAACATTTATGGCGTTATCAGTAATATTTAGTATAATCAGTAATATTTAATTATCAGTATTAATCAGTTAATATTTTAGTTACTGAATTGCTTTCTGTTTATGTTATTTTGAGTTGCATGTCTGGTAGTTAACCGTTTCTTACGATGCAATTGCTGACACTCGTATTTATATTACATATATATATGCAATTAAAAGGCCTCCAAATAGACTCTTTACCTTTAGTTACATGCTAAATATTGCTTATATTTGTTTGAAACAAAGTTTGCATTGTTTTTTCTTAAATTTTTTTCCGGTTAAATTAGAAGAGAAAATTCGATGAGATGCCTGAATGTATAAAGCAAAGATGACTAAACTTCACGGCAAAAAGATCCACATATCAGAATTCAGGAAAACTGAAAACCCGCAGCTAAATTTACCAAGAGCCACAACTAAACATTTATATCAATTAAAAATAATACAACTCTTTTTAATAGAGAAAAATGCTTCAAGCGATTCAATAATAATATCCTTTTTCATAATTAATGTTATTTACTGTAAAAGTAAGATATTATATTTTTCCTTACAATTTGTGAAAACACTTCCTATAAAAAGCGCAAAACTTTCGTAGGATTTTATTTTCAGACAGAAAAGTAAGCATTTTATTCTGAAATCTTTTTTTTTCTTGATTCTAATCGTATATTGATTTTAATGGGAGTAAACTGAAAAAGAGAGAATATATAATGTTTTTTACAATAGTGCACAAAGCTTTTTATTGAAATGAAGACTATTACAGTGATTTGAAAAACATAATTTACAGTTTTTCTAAGTTCTAAAATAACTGAGAAGGAAAAAGGTGGTGAAGAATTTGCAAATTATTTATAAATTCTCAACATAGCAAGGATTTTGCATAAAAGGTAATAAATAGAAAAGAGCACTGCGAAGCGAATTTTCAGTTTGATGTTACAAGAATATATAAAATAAATTGCAGTAATCAACTTAAATCAACGTAGCGGGAATTTTTTGTAAATAAATAACATTTTAATTTTCCTACACAAACAACAAGAAAATTACCATGCGAAGATAAAAAATGATGCTAAATCATTTAATTTATGCATAAAATGCAAAAATGACCATCAGATGGCTCTTGTTTCTTCCAGTGCTAATTCAACTAAACATATTCATAGATTCAATGAGATTTGAGGTACATTATGGAAGCAGTATGCTGCTAATGTATCTATCTTTTCTATGGCCTAACAGATCTTACTTTTTCTAGAAGTAATTTCGCCACGGTAGAAAGAGGCAAAGGTGGTGCACAGTTTGAAATTGTTTAAAATTATAATACTATGATTTAAAATATTAAATTGTTAATTGTTCAATAAACGTATAGTAATTTAATTTTTGTTTCAAACTGGAGTGATTGTTCAAAAATAAAACTACCGTTTGTTACAACGCGAGCCGCATTTAAAGGACCAGAGACCTAAGCTTGATATAAAACATGTAACCTCCAAGATCTTTTAAACTCCTTGTTTTGGATTTTTTATTAATTTTGATATATTTTTTGACATTTGAACCAAAATGCAGAATTTCACAGTTTCAAATACTGTTAGTACAGTGTTCCTGTAAAATTTCTAAATACTTCTGCAATAATAGTGTCTTTCTATAATATTCCTAAATACTTTCCTTCTAAAGTATGCTTTCCTAGATAAGTGAAATCATACGTAAACTAGAACAGAATAAAATCGTTGTTCAATAACTGAAATTTTACCTTTGAGGGACCGGAGGCTACTTCTAAACGTTATTTAAGCAATATAATTTTCGAAACTAATCAGATCGGTGAGGATTTATGTCAAACTTAAATCGCTGAAATCGGGACGTTTCCTTTTATGTAAAAGAAATTTGCAGTTATATTTTTTAATTACATAGTTAATAATAAGAAAATGCTCTCTCAACAACTTTTCCGTATTATTTTGTTTTAAATAGTCTTAAACTAAATTCACCTTTTTTTATGTTCACCATTACACTTTTTAACTGGTTAGCACTAGAAAACCTCTTCGTAAGCAAAACTTTCTTCCTCTTTTTCAGCTCAAGCGCTCAAAATGCGCATAGAAAACTTAATTCTTTATACATTAGCATCAAAATACATAAATTTTCATTCTTTTTTATAACATAAACTAAACGAAAATTTTACAAAATGCGCAATGCCACACAGATGTGTCTGAAAAGAATATCCTGAAAATGGTAGTGATAATTCAATACTTGAAGCTTATTTATTTATTTTCTTGTTTAACAGATTACGTTACAAGAAGTAACAGATTACGTTACAAAAAGTTACAGATTACGTTACATCCCTCACCTTAGATGTACACAAGGTCTCCTTCTAAGGAGAGAGAGATGTTTTCGTAGAGATCTTTCTGAGGGAAAATGAGTCCTATTTACGTTATACATGCAGAAAATCACGACCCATTCTATGCATCTAGCCCATTCGCAGGAATTCGATACCAGATCAAACTACAAGCATTCAGCTTTCTTATCCGCTCTGTCGTTGGTTTAGAACATACTACTACAAACTTATGAAAACATTTCACGAAAGATTATAACAGCCCTGCAATAAATAATCCTCAATAAAAATCTGCACTTATGATTATAATGATCTCTAAAATTTAAATAGACCTCTTGCAGTGTTAAAATGTGTATAAAATGTAATACTTGTTATCTGCATCTCTTACTGTCTTGTAGTATTGTATTAATATCTACGCACTATGATAAATTCGCCACTGCTCTGTAATGCAATTTGAGTACTTTGTAGAAGCACCGTTGTCTTCGTATTAACCTTCTTTACAGGTTAAAGTTGTAAGATCTCCTGTCTATCTTTTGTGTGAAATCTCAGTCTTACACTCTTTTAATCATTTACAATGCGTCAACTCGACGCTAACACACTATGCCCCTGCTTGGGAGGTAACTGAAACAGTAAGAATCAAACTCAAATATTTGAAGATATTAACAAGTAGTTGAATAAGGCTACAGGGCTCAGATAATCCTGTTTCCTAAGAGAGCGTTAAAAAGTTCAGTGGCAGCAAAACAATAGCCGTTATGTCACGTTTAACCAGCAATAACTGCTAAGCCGAAGCTCGCGCTAAGACACGCACAGAGTTTTCCAAGACTTTATAACTTTCCCTTCTAGAACTTGATATTTAAACCTTTCCCCCCCTGGTAGAATTTGCAGTCCTTCACGCGGTCCCCTGGAGCATTTTCGAGGTCTACTTTACTTTCTGGATGTCGCGTGTATTCACATGTTACTATGGCTTATAAATATATAAAAAGAATTAACATCATTACTCAAAAACTTATCTTTGATTACCACGCATCTTCAAATTATTTAAAAAGTTAAAAAACTTATATTTATATATTATGCATTATGTAGTAAATAATCTAATTTTTATATCTCCATTGTTCTTATGTACCTATAAAATTAGAAATGTCACATGTTCCACAAGGGGTAGGGTCTCCGTACCCAGGTACTAAGTTGTAAGTCATCACTATATTTCACAGTCTGTCACTGTTGAGCCAAACATTAATTCTCGAGTAACTCTCCAATGAAAGATCTCGAGTTTGATTCCTATGAGAAGCGAATACCTTAACGTGGAGCCTAATGAAATGAAGCTCTAAGAACCTGAAAAACAAATTTTCCCATAAATGGTATGTAAGATCAATACATGTAATGTTAAAATTAGAAGGTTAGCAATTTCAGAATGTTCAGTTTGTTAGAAATGTTCAATTCGTTTGTCAATCAGAAAAATAAAATATGAATATTCTTAAGGCTTTTCTGTAACTCATTCATCAGTATGCAAATCAGAATACTTCGTCTCTAAATTCAAGTAAAAAAATTTTTATTTAAATAAAGCTGTCATCAAATAAGTACTTACTGAATACAGTGAATTTACATAAATATTTTTTATAACGTTAAATACTTTTCATCTAAAATATATTACTTTAGATTTAATATTTGTATAAGTATCATTTGTACTAACAATTCTTTATACAACTTAATAAATAAACAATAAAAATTCATATTTAACTATCCATATAACTCATATGAATATAAATTAAGAAATTAATATGAATACTAATGAGCTGTTCAATTATCACGGATGACGAACGATTACATTTGATACCCCTTTCTTACGTGCCGTTCTCTATTGATGCGTAATCCCATCGACTTTTTATTTCATTTTCTTGAAACTAGACAAAGATTATAACCTGGTTTAATAAGACTTTTTGTCCTAAACCAAAATGGAGCACTACGGAAGATCCAAAAAATTATTTACGTTGAACTAAATTGAGGTTAAGCCTTATTAAGCTTTTCGAAACATAATTTATTCCGATTCCACTAAAATATGTAAATTATTCAGATATTCCCATATCTCCAGATCGTAAAATATTGCCCTTGTTGATAAGGTGCAGTAAAGGAAAGATATGTTCGGAATTAAGTGTCATTATTTTCTTCCAGGCATGATTGTTACGCAAAATATTTCATAAGGCATTTTGTATAAATGGAACAGGCTGATGTGAATATGATAATATTTTTCACTGAGGCAGACTTCTCAGTTGATGGATTATGACGCCGAGATTGTCATGTTCATATAATTCAGCTATGGGAGATTAATGTGTGTTGCCGATGACGGGAGCCAATTAAGGAAAGGACATCCTAGGATGCGAGGGAAAGCTGCAATTTCTCACTTTTCATGTTTGCGAGAAAAGAGAAGATGAGTAATTGTTACAAACGTCTGTCTTCTTAAGTGATATTATTTCCAAGGCAGAAATTTTGCTAGCTCATTTGCGAAAGCTCTACAGCTTTCAGAATGAATTTCGACAAGACTTAATGTCCTAATCTCTCATTTCTATCTTCCTTTATGGTCAGTAGTACATTAATAAATATATAAATTTTCAAGAACAAAAGTGCAAATTGCATTTCGTGATCTGTTGTTATTTATCTTTAAATTTTATTAGAATTTACACAAGCATATGTATATATATAATACAAAACCCAGACAATAAGTTTTAATAAAACAATAAATAAATCATGCGCTGGAAGCCTCTGCAGTTTATTGCTAACAATTTTAATCTAAAAAAAAATCTGATGGGTTTCAGATTTTAAATTACGTCCAAAGGAGCGTAAGGTTTCAGATTTTAAATTACGTCCAAAAGGGCGTTTTTTAACGTTTTGTGTGTTACCTTTATTCATTAAATATCATGTCCTTCGCACTTAAACCATAAATTTCAGTTCCATTTTAAAATGAGTATATCTTTAGAATTTCTAATCCACAGTTTCGCGCGCTTAGATAAAAAGGTTCCCCCCCACCCGTAGAGTGTTGCTATTGCTCGCTTTTAAATCGTTTGAGTATGTTCATCAAAAATTCCTTAAAGTTTTACAAAATATGAAATAAATAATAAAACAAATTCCAAATTCGGGCTTCCAGATGCGCATATTCAGGTGGAAACGTACGTTATTTACAATTGGATGGCTTTAGGTACCGTCGTTTTATCACATTTGGAGAAATATACATACATTTATGCAGATTCTTCATTATTTAATTTCTTTATATATAATACAGGGCTGCAATATTTTATGGCAACTGTTTGAAAAGTGATTCAGACTTTTAATGTTTCCGACGCAAAATCGCAAAATGAAACCAATACTCCTTCAAGGACAAAGTCCCTTTGGACTAATAAAACTTAAAAACAAATTCAGAAACCATATTCGGGTCGATCAAAGCAGACCAAAAATAAAAATTTTACAAAAAAGTATCGACAATCACTGCATAAAATTGAAATAAATTAAGAACCAAATTCAAAATCAAAAGAGAGAGCTGTACACTATTTTATACAAACATACAGATACGCATATTAGAAAAGTTAATTTATTAGAATATCTATCATTATATTTATTGCATTTAATATAGAAATGAGTTTACAAGATTTTAGGTTAATTTTACTTTTCAATTATGATTTTATAAAAATGTGATTTTTCTGTTTGCGTCCATGATGTTGGCTAATCAGAATTTCAAATACTTTTGGTTAATTGTGTAAATGCTGTATAAAGCATCCAATCTGTGTAAAGTAGCTAGTTATTGTGCTTCTGGCATGAGAAATTTTAAAACTATAATTAAACTGAAAACTATAAGAAAATTTCGATTGGTTACTTTTCCTTCTGTCAAGTTAAAATTCAATTTCCTTCTGTCAAGTGAAGAATCTTCATGAATGTGTGCATGTTTCTCATATTGCGAAAAAACAACGGTATCTAGGGTCATCAAATTTTGAATAACGTAGTCCTCCACCCTAATACGAGCACTTGGAATTTTGAATTTGTTTTATTGTACATTTCATATCTTGTAAAATTTTAAAGAATTTTTACTTAACAAGCTCAACGATTTCAAATCGAGCAGTAGCAACACTGTACGGCAAAAAACATTTTTATTTCCAGAGCCCAAAACCGTCTATAGGAAATTCTAAAGATACGCTATTCTTAAATATTTTTAGCCCAAACGGACATTAGTTCAAATGCTCTCGAAATGTGTATGTGTGTGTAAATGAAAAAAACAAGCCTTTTGTCGTAATGTAAAATCTGAAAGCTTTCAGATTTTTTTTCGCGTGTCTTTTTCATAAAAGTGCTTTAGAAAGAATTTCTCAAAATACGATATTAACTTTCCATGTTACACCGGGTGAAATGAAACACAGAAATTAATGTTTTCGTCTTTTAATTTTTAATTAATTTTTTCTATTATGCTAATCTTGTGCTGCATATTTACTTTTACAGCCAAGACTAAATTTTTTATCAACAACACGAACTGGTCATTTTTTAATAGCTCAGATGAGGGAAAGCGCCATATGAGAAAAGATAATTATATTCATATACCTAAGAAATTCGAAATATATCTGATTCGTAACAGATATTTCTAAATGTTAAAGAAGTGGCTCACCTAAAATTATGCAAAAAAATTGGAAAAATTTAGGTCTTAATAGGTCATCAATAATTAATTTGAAAAATATGGCGTGCTGATGGGCGTAACCAGGATCCAAGCCAGAGGCTTGCAAATAAATTTAGATTCAGAAATTAAATTGGATCTCAAGCACTCTCAAGAGTTCGAACTGCCGGCGAACTGGCTCGCTGCATGAGCAAATTTGAGATTTTTCGCGAATATTCGTGTTAAGATTAATACGAGACAGTTTATTAGAAAATATTCCATGCAGACATATCTCCACTTAGGTGGATAGCTGTAATCGAATAATCACATGTTTTATCTTAACAGAACAAATGGGTAAATAAGTAATGGGCTCGAATACATGAATAAGCAGTTGTTGAACTTTGGGAATGGGAACAACGAAATTCCCGAAACTGTTTTTCATTTTGTAACATATAGAACAACAAGTTTCATTGTCTGAGCTAAATCTGCTTAAGACTTCTTACCTATTTCGATTTTTCTTTAAACTAGCTTTCTATATACATTCAACATACATATAATCATCCAAACGACCATTAGTTACTGTTGAACGCAAGTAAATTTTTGTTCTGTTCAAAGTATTTATTACTTGTGGTACATGATTCAGACAAAGAAATAAGAAGCTTTCAAGAGAGAAGGAAAACAAGCCAGACTAAAACATAAAATTAAGGAAAGCTCCAACCATATGTTTGGCTCATAATTTAACCGATTTCGAGGGCAAATACGTGCCGGTTCCTCTCCATCAGAGGCAAAGAAATCTGCTAAAATACTAAAATCTACACCAAACAGAAGTTGCTGCTTTGCCTAATTTTTAAGAATATGCTTTGTTTGAGGGAAAAAAAACCTTGTCGCTTCTTTTATGAAGTTCTCCAATTTCAGTTCTTTCATATTTTCCGTCTTTACATAGTATATCCAAAATTTGTGCCAAGATTCTGTCTCACTCACAGAATTTTCCGCTCATAAAAATCACGAAACACTGCACCTTTTTGCTAACACTTTCTTCTGGCATCTTTAACATAGTTTATAGATAGTAGTTAAAAAATCCTGATAAACTGCAGCTGAAAAATACTTTCCCTCTAGTGTTATGTAAAAAAGATAACTTTCTAAACTTCTTTAATTTTAGATTTTGGAGCGTTTGAAAGATGTTATTGCATTGCAAGCCTTGGTATTTGCAGGTCGGTGGTATTGTTTAGAGCTGGCGGACGACGGAATAACCCGACATAAAACTGTGTTGGTTTAGTATGTTCTTTCATGAGCGTTAAAAATTTGTTAATGTTGTCCATATGTAGCAGCATATTCAGATTTCTTGATTGTAATGTATTAGCAGAAGGTAATATAAACATGATACAGGTAACATTTATATCAGACCCATGGCTGAAGAACTTGAATTGCAAAAAAATCTATAATGCATACATTAAAACGTTCAGCAAATATTCAAAAGATTGTTGATGACCTCTACGATGTTTAGAAAATTTTATAAACAAACCAACGACGTTCCTATTACAGGGAAATATATATTAATTTGAAATAGAGAAGAGGAAATTAATATGATATGTAACATAATGTTTCATAAGTACTGGAAGATTCGGACCAACAATTAGTATTCTGGTATAAAAAAGACCTAACGTATTGAAGTTAGCACAGGAATAATGTTGCTACGTTTGCTACTATTATCAGCCATATTATGTGAAACCGGTGATCTTTCCTCTGGCTGATTAACTGCTAGGGAAACATAAATAAACAGAGGGAACCGGATCGCTACCAAAGATTGAAACTCTGAAAATAAAAATACAAACACGTCAAATTTTAATTTTGCGTAGTATAAAAATTCTTGAAGAAAATCAAGCAAAAAACATGCAACGAAGCATATAAGGGACTGGATTTTTTATATGTATCTATGACATTAAAGCACGCAAGTCCTATCTGACTATGTGAAAGAATTCGTTCATGGATGCCTTTCTAAAGGAAGCTAGTTCCTATTCACATTAGCCCACCAGCGCCCTAGCGGAAAAGTAAAACACTGGTACTCGGTACGGGATTCATATCTCAGCGAACGGGTAGGCTGCATGGGCATTTTCTTGGTTTTCTCCATGTGTAACGTATACGAGTCAGTTTCCTTTTGAAAGCGCCCCCACAAAGGCATTCCTCACCTTCGGCAGATAACCCTCAAATGCTTTTCCATATTCAAACAAACCAAACCAAAACAATCCTATTCCCATTTCACATTACACATAGGAAGAGCCGTAAGCGCAAGAGTGCTTTTCGCCAAACGTCCCACCGGTCCTGCACCAAGTATTATGGTTTAGGGTGGCATAATGTTTGATCACAAGACGCCTCTGGTACACATTAACGGCAGTTTGACTGCGGACCGCTACGTCAGGCAAGTTGTGGAGCCTGTTGTTCTGCCCTGGTTACAGGGCGAATCCAACACGGTATTCCAACAAGACAATGCCAAGCTGCGTGTCGCACGGCGTACTCTTAACAGCCTGACCGGATTTGACATCCTACCCTGGCCGGCAGCCTCTCTAGATCTAAATCCCATCGAACACCTGTAGGATGTCATTGAACGTGACGTTAACCGAGGACCACGGCCAAAAACCCTGGATGATCTGCATATAGTAGTGATGTGGCTTGGCAAAGGCTACCTCAGACAACAATCAATGAACTCATTGATAGCATGCCTAGCCGGATTGCGGCCTGTATCACTGTCCGAGGTGGGCACATTATATACTGAATAAATTGGTTTATAATGATTTTAAGCGTCTGGTTTTTAAATCATTTGCATATCCATCTCACAACTTTCTATTCTGCAATTTGCATGACCCTACGAACATTCTTTCTTGATGTTGCAATTTCACTTTTAAGGGGTGTATTATGAAGGGTTTTTTCATATTTTTCCCTCGGGAAAGTGCAACAGGTTATAGAACACTGAAATTAGACATCTTTAATTAACAAATTGTTTTCCGAAAGAGGTCAGCAGTTAACATTTACACATTATATTTCAGTTGAAATAAAATAGAGCTTGGTATTTAATGCAATTTGAATAGAAAGAATTTCCAAACTAAAAGGTCTGAAATTAAAATTAAATTTTTATCTTATACATGCACACACCACATATAACACATATAGAAGTGATTAAAAATATGAGAAGAAACTGCAAGGGCAGATAGAGGGGACCAAAATAACCAGACTTTGTGATAGAATGTGTGTGCTAAAACAGTGCTTTGAGAATATACAGGCCGCTGTTGAGTGGTAGACGAAATCGTTTTGCTGGTGAAATTCATCATTCCCCGTGCGCATTTCGAGCGATATGCATACCTAGATGAATAGGAAATTCGACGATAAGCATTTTATCTATGTACCGCCTTTTAAGCAGTTGCTTCGTTTCCATCCGCAGCTCCTTAAATAAAATATACATCGGCAAGCTCGTAAAGCGATGCATGCCAAAAGAGATCCACACGTGAAGTAACAATTTACGCTAGCATTGCTTTTACCTACTTCTCAACAGCCCCCGTACCACCTCATCTCGCCTTTTCGGCGCACATATTCCGTTAGAAAATTTGCTTACTTCAGCACGCCTACCTGCATTTTTGCATTTTTGTCAGATTCTTTTTAACCAACCTGTATATACTATCAGTACAGTGAATCCTCAGCTTGAAACATAGTTTGATAGTAGTATGCTCCTTTCACGTTTTTCTTATTTTGTACAGCAATTAGAGCACATAAAACACTTCACGATGATATTTAGCAAGCCTGTTACTTCACTATGTGTTTCTAGTTTATAGCGAAAATTTTCTTTAGCGCAAACTTGGAAGAAAATTTCTTCAAAACATCCATTATCTATTTATGATGATATACACATTTAAAAATAATAATATACACACTTAAAAAATTATTCAACTGCTCTAATATACCAAAAGAAAAGGGAAGAAAGGAAACAGAGGAAATTACATTGTTACAGTTATTTTCATTTCTAACTCTCTGTTAACTTCAAAAAATGCAGCTGCTAAGCATTTTGCAACAGGGTGCAATCTTCGCAGGCCCTAAATTCTGCTGCTTTGTTTTTCCATAAATTCTAAAAATTTTGATGAGTCTAAATTCTGCTGGCCAGTGCATACTCTAAATTCTAAAACTTTGGCACCCCTAAATTTTGTTGCTCGATTCTTCCCTTAATTCTAAATTTATTTTTATACCTGAATTCTGCCGGGCGTTGCGGTCACACGGGGTTGTACCTGTTATACAGGGCCTGGTTAAATCAAGTAAACGTCTTTATGCTGCATTAGTTTTAGCCATATATATTAACCTCATTATAATAATGGTTCCGACCGTGTAAATCACTTAAATTTACTCTAAAATTACCAAGTTCGACAGCTTTTTATGACTTAAGTTTTTTGAATTATTAATTACAATATGTATGCATGTATTTTTAGATTGTTTGATAAAAAAATCGAACAGCAGCTTTACTGCCTCAGAGATAACATTCAGGCTTCAGCCCATATTCCAGAGGGCCCTAAATTCCTCATGACTCTGCCTTTCTCTCGCATAAAAAGAAAGCGACCCGGGAGTAAATTGGGGAATTTGAAAGCACATTGTGCTTATAACTGTGTTAACTGGGCTCCGTAAACAATAACTGACATTTATTTTAACTGATCTCGGGCAAAGCCCAAGTAATAAGAAAGTAATAATAAGAAGTAGTAATAAGAAGCAAAAACGTATCTCCAGAAAATATTTCTTATGTCCATCACATCGTTTAGAGCACTAAGATCTGTAATTAAGCTAAACTGAGTTACTTTAAAAGCTGATTTTAGATTAACTGACTGAAAAATGAAAAACACAAACAAAAAGCATTGAATTTTTCATATGTTACCATAATGTAAAAGCTGATGGAATAAGCAAAAAAAAAGAAAACTCTACATAAAGCAAATACAACGTGGAACGCCGTAATTCATGGCTGGATCAGCGACTTTTATGGCACATATGACCATTTTATATTTTAATTGGTTGACGAAAATCTTTAAGCTTCACCTGCATGTGCTTCTCAATAGATTCAACGAGTTATTAAACTCTACAGCATATGCTTTTTATAACTACTTAACGATAACTGTGTTTTAGACGCTACAGACTTTCTAAATTTTAGCAAAAAAAAGAAATTCACGGTGAGATTGCAACAATTTCCTCCCCCTTCTCATTAACACAATGAAGACATCCGAGGCTCTTAAATGACATAGACCCTGTTTTTTGCAAATGCAATCTTTCCTTAAGCTTCTGCCAAGGGTACTGAGGAAATGATGTACTCATTTGTCAACTACTAGGACAAAAAGCCAATACTGTCTACAAAATACTTCTGAAATAACAACCTATTACTCGCTATTCATTTGTATCTTTCAAGATGAGCGTAGATAAAGTCTATCTCGATATCAAGTGATAGACCGACTGCTGGTTATTTGCATGGCATACAATGAGGTCAGGTGTTATGTATTACATATTTCAGTTGTGATTTAAATTGTTTTAAAGGTAATGATTTAACTTATTTTGCTTCAGACTTAAAGATTAATTTGTTTTTATTTTTGTAGTTGAACTTAAGTTTCTTTGGCTTGTTGAAAAGTAATTGTTGTCATTTAATTTGTTTTCGTGACAGTTTTGGTTAACGCTGATTTTTAAGTTGCTTGAGTAATTAATTTTTCTTCTTTTACTTTTGGTTGGTTAACTATTTAAATTTCTGTTTAGTTAATATTTTTTTTCTTAACTTGGTTGTTAATGTTAATTTCTTGTTAAGTTGACCCTTAAGGTCAATTTTTTTTTAAGTTCTTCTAAAGTTTTGTTTACACAAGTTGGTGTTTAAAGTTTTAATTAAGTTTTAATGTGCCCCCTTTTCTGCTAAATTTGGGATCCATATTTTCTGACTATGGTGGTCGTTTTGGTGTTGTGGAGA
>KK117571.1:604760-633022 GCA_000611955.2 Stegodyphus mimosarum | reverse complement strand
AATTTCTTAACTAATTACTTTCTTTTTCTCTCCTTATAGAAAACAAGTGAAAAGGCTAGACTAGAAAATTTTGTTGACGTCTACTGCCATGATTCTGTATCCACGTATCGGCGTGTACCCTTACCATTGTCAAATTCGGTATGAAAAATTTTGATTTATTCTGTTTCCTCACCACCACCACCTATGTAAAAATTTGTATTAAGTCAGTTATCTCTTAATAAATCCTATATTTAATTCTAACTTTTCTTGTAATGTCTTCACTTTTAAATTTAGAACGCTGGACCCAATAGTATTTTAAATTCTAACACAACGCAAACTTAATCATCTGTTGGAGTACTTGGTCACTATTTACTATTTATTTGAACACTAGTTTTACAGTATATATTGTGTTTATCATGTATGTCACAAACTTTACACTCATGCAATATGTGTCTTATTCATGTGATTTAGAATGGTTATCCAAATTTTGACTTTCATTTGATATTGAATTTTAAAACCTAAACATAAACTCTTAAGTATAAAAAACTCCAACACAGGAGAAGATTGTCGGTTAAAGGTCTTTGTATTTTTGCGTTGAAAAAATTCAACAGAATATTAAATAACAGAACAAACTTTCGGAAGATTTTACTGGTTAATATCTGAACAGAAAAATAATTGTTAAAGTGAGTGAAACTGCACCTTCCTACACCCCCTTGTCTAAAATATTTATTTAAGTCTGTAAATAGGTTTCGTGCAAAATACGAATAAGATAAAAGTAACTTAAAATGGATTTAAGGAAATAGCGCTTTCGATTATTAAGTCTGTCGTTACACATTTACACGTGCTACCGGGAAGCTTGGTAAGCCTTGACAAGCAGGCAAAGCATGAGAAAGTTATGCATCAGTTACTAATTTATTGTCTTGTTTATTTCTGGCAGCTGAGCGCTAGGCTTTTATGAATGCATTAATTTTACGATTGCTATAACTATGTGGAGCTGAGGCAAAATAAGTGAGCTTACGGTCAGACCATCATTATATAAGAGTTATTTCAAAAATTATCTAACGTTTTTAAAGATGGATAAATTTGTATGAAAAGATAAGTTTTTTCATAAAACTGTAAAAATAAGATTCAGTAGAAGGAGTTACGATCATAAAATCATCAATTTTATATTTTTTAAGTACGCCTGCAAAATATTTTCTCTGCTCTAAGAGTCTCAGATTTGTTCGAATAGGTCTAATTATTATGTTCTAATTTGGTTTGGTTCCGTTAATTATGGAAACGTACACTAGGGCTATCTACCTAAATGGAAGGATGCCTTCATGAAATACTTTCTAAGGAAAACTGGTTCGTATACACGTTACACATGGGAAAAACCTCGAATACACCCCTGCAGCCAGCCCGTTCACCTGGAATCAAACCCAGATTGGAGCGGAACCCAGTGTTAGCGGTTGCCAGAAGTTCTAAACTAAACATCCGAAACCCTCAGCTTAAATACACGCAAACCTAATTTACATTCTGGTCAGGAATACGGAGATGAGAGTTATACTAAAAACATAAATCATAATAACAAGGTTAATTAACATCAAATATCTGACAGATTTTAAAAGGGAATTATAATGAACACAAACTGTTTTACATTGATTATTATTCACAATAAAATGAAAATCTTTCACATGAATCAGTGTCTGGAAATTCAATCATTAAATCTTAAAACTGTAAGAAGCAGTTGCTGAATATGCTTTTAAAAGTTAAGGAGAAATTGGAAAATTAAGAACAAAATTAATAGAAAAAAATTCTACTTAACTAATGAGGAATTTTCTTATCTGAAAACCTTCAAACCGAGAAATTGTTTTCTAAAAAGAATTGAAAGATTTGCTATAGAAATAAGTGCTGCGTAATTATATCAGAAAGTAAAACTCAGCGATATCTTCTGGGAATCAAAAGCAAGCATGAATGCAAATTACCTTAAATGTGCCAAATTAAATTATTAGAATTTTTTTATGCTCAAAGAATTGTTCATGTTTTCCTTGGAAACAAATAAAAGGAAATGTTTATTGTAATTGAAAAGTACATGAAATGTTTATCTTTTTGTTTATTAAATCTTACACTTTGACGTTGCATTACAATTATCAGCAATGTTAAATATTCAGAAATGAGAAAATTTTATTCTTTGAAGAAACCATATAGTTCAGACTAGTAACAATACTTCTTAAAACAGTTTTACATCGGGAGCTGTTCTCGTGCCTATCCCTCTTCATTGTAGATCTTATATTCAATAATGGAAAACGCTAACATTTAGTGATTTAAATACACACATTCTATTATTAAAAACAGCCAATTACATTAAATTTAGAATTTATTAAAGGCCTGCTTAGGAAACATCGGTTACCAAAGAATTAAGTTGCATAGAAGATATTAAAGCCCATTTAAAAATCATCTAAGGTTATTTTCGAATAACGGTTTACAAATTATTGCTTATTTAATTCTAAAGGAGTAAATTTTTCTGTGGGACACATGGATTCTATCTTTTGGAAACAAAGAATATATAAAGCTTGCATGTTAAACTAAGAGTAGTATTAGTATATACTAGTGACAGAAAATATTTGTTCACTTAATTACTTTGAAAACATTTCCTCTCATTTGTACATAAAGTGATTCGCTTATATAAAATTGAAAAAATTCAATTTCGTGGAGTTTGCGTTAATATGCGTATGTTGCGTAACTTATTGATCATAAACGACTTAGAATGATGTAGTTTGTAAGATTCATAACGTGACTCTTATGCCATGTTTTATTATTGCCATCGTGTTTTTAGGTTTACTAAAAGATGATCATACCACTGCGATATATTTAAGCTCTTATACCCACAGCCTTGGAAGCAAAGATCATAGTGCATTCGCATAGGTTGATTTTATTTTAAACTAATAACAGATGGCTGTAGAGGTTATTTTAAGTTTTTAATAGTAATTTTAATTTTTAAACATGCTTTACTGTCTATTCTCGTTTTCTACCTACTATTCCATACCCGAATACGTTTTTAGTATCATGTTGCATGTAAATGAGGTAGGAAGCGTATTTAAAGGAAGGTTTTTCTTATTTCAGCAGAAGAGCTTAGGAATCCTTAGTGGCACGTGTTTGCCGTCAGGCTACTTCGTTGTTTAAAGCTCGACTGTGTTGTACTTGCCTGCTGATATTCGTCTGTTCATTTAACTACGAAAAATAATTTAAATAGTTTCTTATTTTTTTATCTTGAGTCGAAGCTTTCAAGTGTAGGCTTTTCTGTAAGCCTGACAAAGAGGCTCTCTGTGCTCTTAGTTTGAGATAATATAGAGTGAGCTTAATCCTTCTCTGAACTTTTTATTTACGCATTTGCACTCAGCGATAAGTCGCTACATAGTTCAGCAAGAGTTGTACTAAGTTAAGCATAGACAAAGTAGTTAGAAACGGTAAATATAAAAAAATGCTTAATATATATTTCAATTCAATACATTCATTTCATTTGTAAACAAGAACTTAAAATTTTGCAAATCATTTCCCGACGTGTAAAACTAATAATTATTAACATTTAATTATCCAGAGCAACATAATAAAAAATACAAACGCAGTAAGGTTATAAAAGTAAAATCAAAGTGATAGAAAATATCTAGATTTTACTAAAGCACGTGATAATATTAAATTTTAGTGTAAGCATGTTAACAATAAAGATAACGGAAATATCTTAAAGAGAGGAATTCACGATATTTCATCAGGATGCTTTAAAATAGAGGAAGAACTAAAAAGTTTTCGAGTACGATCTACCACCTAACCTAGCACTGATGATAGAATGATTAATTGGCAATATAATGAGGCATTCGTACTCTCATAATAACAGTATTTAATAAGTACTGCCTTGATAATGTCCTTTTAATTTGCGCAATTTATCCTCTATCATACTACCATATCTTACAGAAATAAATTGCTCTTTTTAATAATGTGTCATTACCTACAGAAGACTTTAAAAGTTAAGATGGCATTCCATAAATAGGTTTCTAGAATTAAATGTCGGGATAAATTTGTAATTTGCAAGACAGTTTATAAATAATTCAAGCTTAGACCAAGTGAAAATCATTTTGTATCTCGCTGGATTTTTGCTGCAACATAATTATTTAAACGCAAAAAAAAAGTCTCCAAGTTCAAAATAAAATTGTATTTTATACTGTTTTTTACGAGAAATTATAAATGAAGTTAATTTCTTTTTTCTTGTAATAATATCAAATTTTGTAATATCTGATTCGTTCTTTATTTTCACACATGAGTAAACTATTTCTTAAAGATTTTCTTCAGGATTTCTAATTGAGATCAATATAAACTAATTCTGTTTCACAATTATTGAATACGATTTCTGTTTTTAAAAATTTATTTTTCATGACAACTTGTTTTTCTTTTCCATGCTTACATAAATTCCGAAGGATTTTGATAAATATTATAATCTGAATTTTAACTTCGGTTTATTTACCCTTTGTTAATCTCACAAAACCAGTTAATCAAAACTCAGGTTTTAATAAAAACTAAAGACCATAACACGTACTGGTTACTTTACTTATAATTTGACCTGTTGTTGTTGTTATAAATATGTATTCTGTTAAATCATTAAAGCAGCATAAAATAACATATTATCTTAAATAATTAAGTAAATCATATTTATCTGCTTAATTTTATTGATATTGTATACAAACACTTCTAAAACTTAACATAAATTCCTACTTGTAAACAGTTTACTAAGTTAGCGATTGAATTAATAAACACATCGTGAATCGCATTTGAAACTGTATGTATCAAAGTTACTAATCAGTTATATTTATTGCAGCAGATCAATAAATTCAAAAGGCAATAGCCCGGTTACAGAATCACTTCATGAATATATTAGCTAACAACCCTGCAATGAAATGTACCATGATGATTATTAACCATACGATGGAGTCTGACGTATCCTTTACCAACCATTTTTAAATCGAAGCTAGTCTTACGAAATGGTAAAGAATGTGTATACTCGCTTATATAATAGGGATATTCGAAGAACCTTTTCAAACCACTAACGGTATCGCAACATTCAAGACATTCTGCTTGAATATTTCCATCTGGTTTAACTAGTAAGGTATTAATATACAGAGTTAAGTAAGAAGAAAGATAATTTCAAGAACATAGATATGAAAGGCTGTTTTTCTGGAAATCAAGAAGCCACAAACTTGAAATTTGCAGGAACAAAGAATTTAAAACATTCCAGAGCCCTTTTGTTTTAAGTCAGCAATCTTATCTAAAAATCGTTATGCTCCAGATTCGGTAACGGGCGGTTCTTTGTTAAATTATTAGTGAGTATGGTCTCTAATTTTCTCGTTCAACTGGAACACATCTATTTTTATCTAAGAAAACGCGTTTATTAGATGAATGTAATAACTTCAAATTATCGGCTTTGTAAAGATTTGAAATCCAGTTTCAATTTAAAATCTCGTACTGCTTGTGGATGTGGATGAATATTCTGTGGATGAATATTCTTTTTGCGATTACTGGATCCAGCTGCAAAAATGAATAAACATCTGCTTAAATGTTCCCCGATTGGATGCGCTTTCACAGATCTAACAAAGTGTTCGAAAGCGGTGGCTACAGATTTTATTTCCTTAAATATTTATACTCTACATGTAATTCCAAAATGTACAGTTTCTCAAAATAGGGTAGAGAAATTCTGAAAGCAGTCTTTGAGACTCCTTTTAGACTGCTCTGATTATTTAGTGTTTACAGTACTCTACAGCCACTAAGGATCAATATTTAGTGTACATTTATGTCAATTATACTTAACAACTTATTGTAAAAAAAGGTTTTGAATTAATATTTTAGTTAAAAATTGAGTGTTTACTAAGTTTCTCTTTGCGCAAAGAAGTCTTGTTAAAATGTGCAATGTGAACATTGATGAATGTTAAATATTGTTAATGTTTATCTGGATTCATCAACCTGCAAGTTGGACAGCTGTTAGTTTACAGTTACTTCTGTTGGATAATTATAAGTTGCATTTAACAATAAAGTTTTTTGTTATTATTTACTACCTCTACAGTTAATGAGTAATTTAAATGCATTTCTGTTAAAATGGAGCCTTACCCCAAGTAGTGATCAACTGGCAAGTCGCTGTGAAATCTGTTTCAGATTGTACACATTCGTATGGAAAATTTTTGCAATATGCAGTTTTGGGGTGGCTATACCTATGTATGTTTCCACTGTGCCCTAAACTTTCCAGATATTACAATCAATGACTTCGAAATATCATATTGTTTAAAAATACGATACAAAAATGTCATTAATGTATAAATAAAAGCATAAAATTCCACTTTTGTCATAAGGAAAGCAAATGAAAATCATTTTATTGAACCATTCTGATTAATTTTCAGGAGATAAACATATAAGTAATTAAAGCATTCCTGGCATGTTTTTACATAGCATAATAGTCAGTAACTTATCCAGTACTTCAGAAATCCTGAATTCAACTCCCGGTAAACAATGAACGGTTTTTAAAGATTCCTCCCTTCCAAATTCCTCTCATCTCCATATACGCCCCCCCCCTCATTAGAAATGTTTTCCCAACTTGGGAGACTGGAGTTTATTAGCCTTAAGTTAGGGAAGAATCTAAGAAATCAAGACAGTGGCTTCTGACATTGTCTGTGTTCCACATCTCTTATAAATATTTAATCAATGTTCGCATTTTGCGTAAGTATGTTTGTAACCCATCGATAGTTTTCTTACTAAAAACTGGCTGAGCACTGCCTGAAGACTCGTTACCCATGGAGATACCATGGAGATACACAAAACTTTGCTGGCCCTCCTGAAATTCCAACTTTCATCCCGAATTGAAAACCCCTAAACAAAATACGGAGTTCTTCTTATGTGCTGTTATAATGTAATGGTCAACACATCACTCCGAAAATTCGAAAATACAGAGTTAAGCATCATGAAAACCGTAGAACATTTTTTAACGAATCCTGTCTCCCAATTCCTCTCATGCCCAAAAACCTACTTTTCAATCATAACTATTCAATTGACATAGAATAGAATATTTGAGAGAATACGCAAATGAAATTATAAAGAAATATTTACCTTAGTAGTGCTTTAATTCGTTGCTTAAAAAAAAAGCAAAGGTGAATATCAAAAGTTATACAAGTGAAATAATCTCTTCTTTTACTGCTTTAAATAAATGCTATTTAAAGCATATACAAATGAATGTTATTTTAAACAGGATGCATCTGGCAGTATGAAAAGGTGTCAGTTGAAATGTCCTATGTATGGAATTCCTGCGATATATTTCCTGTTCCTGAAGATCTCAGATGCATTAAGGTAACAGTTTATTGATTTCGTGTAGCTAATGTTGGCTTCTTCCATTCATGATAATGAATATTTCATAAGACGTCTCTAATACTTCTTGCCTTTTACCTTCCTTGTAGTTATTTGATGTCAGAGATGCAGTCCAAGAAGCACTTACCCGGAAGAATTCATAAGCATCATTCATAAATGCGTATCAGTTTCTCCGCGTGGTCTCTTGTACATTGTCCGAATGATGTCCGCCTAAAGCTTATCTATTAATTATTTGTTAAATATGACTATTACTGATGTCTTATATCCGTAGCTTCACCTGAAACAATTTCACACTAAAATGTTATTCAACTATAAAATTATTTTATGGAAATTGTTAAGAATACTTTTAAAAGCTGAAATAATTATAAATGTTTTAATTCTGAACTACTCTCAGTAAAAGCATTCAGAAAACAGAAAATCACAATCACTTATATTACAGTTATCTGTTGCTGAATTTTGAATATTAACCTATCCTAAGTTATTGAGAAAAACAGGCTGTGCTTCCTGTGAAAAGAGGAAACATTTTGCTTAAATAACTGGATAAATAAAGTATGATTTGATTCAGCATATTATATCAGCTTTTAGTCCAATGAAAATGTAATTAAAATTACTCACTTGACCTTATCGGAACTTTAATTGTGTATGTTGTATACATATATACAAGATTATATACATAAGCACTTCTCGAAATGCGTGCAAAAATATACCTGAAAAAACGTTTATTAAATGAAAATACGTTTTCATCTTTACCGAAATTCTGAGAAATTCTAGGTGATTATCACGCCACCTTAAATGGATAGTTTGATGATGTGTTATAGAATTCAAAGCTATCATAAGCGTGATGAGTCATAACTTTAATAAAAATGACAAACAAGAAAGAAGAAGCTTGATTTAGCAGGCCCGATTTTGTCAGTTCTGTGAATTCCTTTCTAAAGTTTCTACTATGCAAAAGCTTCGAAACACAGGAAATTAATTTTACAGAACATAACATTCGCTATTTATAAAAAAGTGACAATGGTAGAATTTTGATCTCAGTAAAAAAATCATCTAATTGAAAACCCGGAATTCACAAACAATTTAATAATTTAATTCAGAAAGACAGTGAATGTCTTTTCTTTTCAGTGATTTACGAAAACGCGTGAAAACTTCTTCCTTTTTTCTTTTGATCTTTCTTTTGTATAATTAAGTCTAATTACAGTATTCTTTAAAAATTTAATTAACACATCAAAGAATTAAACCTTTTATGAAACCTTTAACCTTTTAAGAATTAAACCTTTTATTAAATCCAATATCGTCTTTTCTCACAACATAATTATTTTCATGCAAAAATAAGCTTTCCATCGAAATTTCAGATTCAATTATATAAATTTTAATGCTACTTGTGTTCAAGAAATGGCCGTCATTTCTTTAAAGCATCTGGTAAATTTCAAAAGTAAAAATTAATGTTACGATTCGTAACATAGTTTTATAAAAATTTTCAGTTCAAAAACTGAAAATACTGTCCTTTGCTCTCCTTCTCAGTCCTCGAAATTGAAAAACGTTTAAGTTTATTCCGAACTTACTGGGAAATTGAAGAAGTACGTACTTTGATAGCACCGGATACAGGAAACCATATTGAGATACATTCCCTAATTTTGTAACAATTACATTAAATTCGGTTAACAGTTAAGCTTTAGTCGCGTATTGCTCTATCTCTTCTTGGCTGCTGTAATAAACATTCACTCAGAAAAGAAGGTTTAGGAAATTTATGTTTCACGGCAAATGAAGTTAAATACAGTGCAAGTTACGCTGTCGCAAAATCGCAGGAGAAATCGCTGTTTGTGGCCGAAGCGCTCAGTGTGCCTCTGAGGCTATTCGAGAGCTGTTCAAGGTAAAATTTAGGACCCAGTTTGTTACCTCTCAACTAGTGTCGCCCCACAGGACGTCGATCAGTGTAAATATAGAGAGAGGACAAAAACTGAAAACTATTTAATTAAATAAACATTTTTTAAATCTCACAAAACGCTGAAAATTAGAAATATTACATAAAAAAGAGCTAAAATACATATAATGTATGTCAAGTAAGAGTGCTAAACTATCTAACAGGAAGCGCAAATCAAAAATAATTGAAAGCAAAAACTTCAAACAAATCTAAAATAAAATTAAATTAACACGAAAACAAAACAGCAATTAAAAAATGAAATAAAAATTAAATAAAATCCGATAATTCTTTGGTCCATGTAAAGAAGCAGTCGAATCAGCAAAGCCACGTTTCTGAAACAGAATGAATTTAAGTCGACAAAAATAATTACGTATTAAAATAATTAACCAAAAAATAATAAGTAAAATACATCAAGAAAGAGTTCTACTGTCATTCCCGTTAGAAAGGCGTTATCTAGCTTAATACAGTTTCCAATCTAAATTTCTTTGCTGTTGATGTTTACTTTGCATAATCTTGCAAAATATAATTCGTATTTTGGAATATTTTAGTTATAAGGTACCAGAAGTGGGTGCAACCTGACTCACCTAGGAGTATATAAGAGACTTTCTCCTCCTTTCTGAATGCCTTTGTGGTGTAGCTGCAAGCATATTCGTAAGGCCCAGGGTTCTCGTCCCGGCGAGAGCATTGCTCATTTTCCATGTAGTCCTATTTCAAAATAAATTTTATGACTCTAGAGTGGCGCCCGAACTAAAAAGTGGTGGATGATGATTCTTCAACAAAAGTATTTGGCGACTGGGTCTCCTAATCCCCAGTCGCTCTTTAAAACGGGAAATATATAAGGTAGCACAAGTGGGCGCAGCCCGAGCATCTAGGAGTATATAAGATATTTTCTCACTCATTTCTGCATGCCATTGTGGTGTAATCGAAAGCATATTCAAAGTGTACTAGAAAGTTCCAGGGTTCGAGTCCCGGCGAGGGCACTGCTTATTTTTCACGTAGTCCTATTTCAAAATAAACCTAATGACTCTACATAGTAGTTTATTGTTCTTTTACATTTCGATTTGCAAAGTTGATAATTTCTTTGTACACAGTTTTGCTTATGAAGTGCCAAAAACATTTTTACCTACTTTTATTATATATGTACTGCTTGATCAACTAAACTGCAACTGCTTAAGGCCTACACTCTGACTTTGGATGGTGCAAAAAATTCCCAAGGCACTAAAAGCGCTAGGAACACTAAATGTATGGAGACTATAGATTGAATATGCTTAATATATGCATATAACCATCTCAACCAACCAACTTCCGTACATATACATCTCAAACCGCGTTCACTTTAGCACATTTTTTGTAATTATGGATAGCTATTTTCTCAGAAAACTCAGTTAAATGGAAGATATATCACAATTTAAAATTTGAAGATGGCAAAATCAGCTAAATTAATATCTTCATTACATGAAACTGAGTATATTTTTATTACCTACATGCGTTATTTTTTTAATTAAATTATTGATTAAGGATAAAGGTATATTGACACATTACTTTCTTATGTTCATCAGTTAGAAGCGCTTTGCATCTTTGAGAGACACAGTTGAAACAAAAAATCGTTTTATTCCAAGAAAATATTTTAAGAACTTTGTTTTAGCAATACGTCAGAGTTACAAAACATTCGAAATCGTTGTATGTATAACGCAATTGAAACAACTCTTTCTTTGTCTTAACTAGAAAGGATGTTGTTATGTTAACAAACAAATAAGTTTAGATTTAAGAAAGAGCTAACTTATATAAACAAATAAGTTCAGCTTTTCCTCATTTACTGCGCTTTTATCTAAACACTTATTTTCTGGTTTGCTTCCAAGCGAAATAAATCATGTCACGTTTTGTATGTTACTGTAATGCAAAGAACTCTCAAGTCTGTAAGTAATTAATTGGAAAACTCCATTGTTTGGGCCTCTGTAATTTGTTCTCTTTGTTCCAAACCGCTGGAGAAACAAGAATTCGAATTAGGAAATAACAGTCCTCAATTGTCTGAAAATGCAATCATCTTTACAACTCGTATGTTAGCAAGCCGAATTCAGTATAAGCTAGAATTAAGATGAATAATGAAGTAATCTTAAGCAAATACCCACAGTTACTAAGTATAGAGCGTTTGCGTTGGCGAAAAGAAGTAAAGCTAGTACCTTATCAATTTCATAGATAATTGTTCACAATTATCGGAATGAGCATGCTTTCCGTTTGATGCTGCCGCAGATGTGGAATTTGTTCCTTTGTAGACGAATCGTCTTCAAGAATTTATACTACCTCATAAAGAATATTCTTAAAGAAACACTGTTATATTCAAAAATAATTTTTGTCATATTCTTCACTTATTTTTTAAATACTGATTATGCAACTTCCTATATGAATCGTTTCTTTTAATATACTTTAATTTTTCAAAATTTAACTATTTAATAAAACAAGTTTTAAAACTGAAATTAGTTGTAAAACAGTTGAATAAAAAAACTAAAGTAGAGATAAAATGTTAGGTAAATTTAAAATTAAAATGAACATAAAGCTCAATTTGTTTATTTCAGCCTCTTTAAAATACCGACTTTCTTGCTTCCTTGCTTTAGATGTCGTAGAAAATCTAAATTAATCTTTAATTAGATTTTCCAATGTGCTCTATTTTACTATGCAATGTGAATCATTGGTTTATTTAAATTATTAGATAAAACCAATACAACGTTTTATGCTACCACATAAAAAATATCTAATTCAATAATTATCCACATATATTAATATCTAATGCAATCAAATAAGTGGGAGTTCTTTATGGCAAGTTTATATTCAAAGAATACGTACAGAGCACGTTTAATAACCATACATCGAATTCGTGAATTTTATTTCCATCACCGTAGGATGAAATCTAGTCCTCTTTTAATTTTGATAGAAGATTAAATTTGGCCATAAATGAAATGGCCTATTAAACCGCATAGGCTTCATGCTTGATTTGCTACATACGCATCTGAAATGGGAAAGTTTCAATATAGGATAGCTATCACAAGTGAAGCTAAGCTAGTTATGGTTCTAATAAATTCACCCCAGTTTATATCAAAGGATCCTGTTTTCAAATAGCAAGATGAATATCTGAGATTACTTTCCAAGTATGTATTTTAAATAAGAAGCAAACGTTGTTCTCATATATTTCCAATAAATATTATAAGTGCTTCGATTCATAGGAACTTCGTTCGAAAAAATTTTGCTTTTATGAAACCAGTATATAAACATTCTATACTTGCGATGCGATATATTCATGTGTTTTACCAATTTTGTAAAAGATTTTCAAAATGCATTTTGTAATACCAATTGCTACGTTACTTAGAACTTAATAAATTTCATTTATTATTAAGAACTTGAAGTATAGTTTTGATTAAGAATAATCATCTTTTCTCAAATAAAGACATTTTATTTTATTTTTTAACTCCAACTACTTCATTCTCATACTTATCTTACAAGTCAGTTGCACTCATATTACAACTATTTTAAGAAAAATGTCACTTAAATAGTGAACCGAAGTCTGCAGTTTATAGCCAACTTTCACAGATTGGTTCAACGTGTTTCAAAATCGCCAACAGCAGCTGCAAGCTATTAGAAGGCTTACGAGATGATCTAATTAATATTGCAAGATATTCATTTTAATTTATGAAACTGTTAGCTGCCTTTAAATGGCAAATTTAATCAATAATATAGATTCCTTTTCATTCAGTGCCTAAAGTTTTTGAGGCTACATGGAAATATGCACCAAAACTAAGTTTAGAAATCTTAATTAACGGAGGCAGAATGGTAGCAGATTTCATCTCAATAGCACTATAATTGGTGTGAAACTCCTTAGAACTTAACGTTTTATGGATACAATTGAGCAATTCGGTTAACTGAGTTATCTGTATGGAATTTCTCTCAGATTTATTTAGCTAAGACATCTGAATAATAACACTTGTTAACAGGAAGACACGAAAATTTCAATAATCCCCTCTAATTTTAGTGACAGAGTTGCTTTCGAGTAGGCTAGGGAGATACATCTGGTTGTTCAACTGGTTCCTGCTTTCGATAATAGAACTTCAACAATTTAAAAATATCAAGTTAATATACTTTCCTTTTGAATATTTAAGAAAAGACAGTTGAGCCACATTTTATTTTGAAAGAATACGATATATCTTTTCGTCCACATAAAAGGCCACTGTTGCATATCGAGAACACAAATAGTTCTCAATAAATCTTTTAGCAACAAAATCCTCCACATTTAATTCAACAAAAAATTTTCAGTTTCTTTAGGGAAGCAATATAATACACTCAAACAGAAATATTTTCATTACTCGTTTTAGTTAGCCCACTTTGGCTACAAATCGATGTCTGTCATCCTTATCACCTTTTCAACAACTATGTATCGAAAAGGGCTTATTGACGTTTTAATTAGACATAATTATTCTTCATACTTTTGATACAATTTTTATTTCGATTAAAGAATTTTTGTGTTATATAATTGAATGCATTACATAAATTTCTTCAATAAAGTGTATTCTAATTTTGTTGATATATTTCAAATAACTTATTATTGCATTTAATGATTGCGTAATTTAAGCAATTAAACATTTTTAAACACCTGCAGATTGAATTTCTAGTGGAACGGGCTAACTACCTGCTATTTTTAATCCTTTTCTGTATTTGTACAACTTACATACGAACTTGGTTGTATTTAAAATTCATAGGAGCTCTAAAGGCCTTTATAAAGGCAGACAGCTGTTTTGTACTTTGTCGTACATCTAATTATTTTTATATACAATTACTTTACGTTTTCGAAATAAATAGGAGACTACAGTAGACTGAAAGGTACAACTGCGAGGTAAATTATTTTCTGAAAAGCATCTGAAAGAATTAATGGAAACCCAAATAGAAACCACGTAAAAAAAAAGAGAATTAAGTGTAATCTATAACATACAGTCTTTTTCGTTGATCCTTCATTGTTTCAGAATTATTTCAGAGTGTAGTACTATAATTTTATTCCATTATGTAGAAACCTGCATCAATTTTCTCCAAAATAACAACGTTAATTACCAACATAAATTTTAGAATAAGGAAAGGAGATTACTAAGTGGTATTTATAGCACTTAGTAAGTAGTATTATTAAAAAATTGTTTTTAACATCAAATTTCTCCTCCCCTTCTGGTCGGTTATTATTTCAACAGAAAATCTATAACTTATATTTGATTTAAAGGATTTCTTTCACTCCTTAAATTTATCGAGCATTGAACAACCGAATGTAACTGAGTGTATTGCTTCTACTATTTTTAATTGCTATTTTATATTTTAAACAAAACTGCGTACAACGTACTCTCGTTTGAAACAGAGTTAAAGTTGTAACAAGTAAAAGAAAACATGTATTACTATGTAAGCTTCTGAATACAAGCATTCATGACCTACTTTTTATACTAGAGGAGTCCTTAATCAGTTGAAATATCGAAGACATTCTTTGGTATTCTTTAACATAATGTATTAATCTGTGAAGTTTTCTCTTTAAATCTAAAGTTCTAACTTCGAACCCCACGAACACTTAACAAGCGAATAATCGCTTAAGTGTGAACAGAACACGTGAGACTTGAGAAGGGTTTAAAACCCTTTATTTTTTCAGTATTTACATTCAGTTCCGACTTAGAACTTTACATAAAGCCGCCACTCGGGCTTGAACTTAAAATACTAATAATTTGAACTAAAATTAGCTTAACCATAGCTCTTAACGGATATAGCCGAAGCTATCAGAATCTAACTAGTTGGCCTCTAAGTATTAATTAAATCGGCGAAGCCTAGCAAGGGCCTAAGATATGGCGGAGCGTAATAACAGCTAAAAGAGACGTAGCCAGAAGGCACACGCGTGCTAGTCAGGGAATTAGACTCTCTCTCAAGAAGTCGGTTAAGTCACGACTTAAATATTACCCTTTCTCATTTGCATTATCTGCGTTTCTGAAATTACATTCTGGTAGGAAATTGTAAGCTGAAATTAGAATAAGATAGGAAAGATACAAAACTTAAAATAACTGTTAGTAAAAGTATAATAAACCTTACAAATCATTAATGAAAAGGCAAGCCCTCACATTTTTTACTCCGAATCCCATTTCGACTGCGGCAACGGATGGTGGCTAAAACGAATAGAAATAGAGCAGATTTTAAGTTCTGGGGAACTGACAGAACGTAAAAGTGCGTGTTCTCCTCGCTTCGAGTTCTGCCTGTTCACTGACTAATTTTCATTTCGTTATGCTGTAAGGCACCTGAACCTCGTATCGTAGCGCTATAAAACGACAGAACATGCCTTGCAATTCTACAAACTCTCTTGTTAGTTTTCTGCTATCGTGGACCGATTCCTTGAATTTGTTGCTTCGGACATCACGAATCTAGAGGTTATCCGAGAAAGTAACAGCTATCTTACTACTCAAGCAGAACGCGATCTGAACTTCCTCTTATATTCAGAACGTTTGCACACAACGAAATCCAACGAGGTCACAAATGAGCACCACATAATGAGCATCACAGCAGTGTTTTCACTTCAAAGCAAACAAACGATGCCGAGCCGCGCCCAGTGGAAAATGAATCGGCAAATAATCGATGCCCATGCACTTCAGCTGAGGACTGCACCCGATTTAAACCACTCGACGAAAGCTCTGACTCCCATAGCAGGCCGAGAGGTAAAAAACTAACAAAAAAGAATTCGAAACCTTCTGTCCAAACCAAGAATAGAATATCTCCGCTTCTAAAATCAAAATAGCGAACACTACAAAACTGCTTGGCTGTCTAACATGAAATTAGACACAGAGAACAATGAGAAAAATATAGAGAAAAACAACGGATTCCAGTTCCCCAAACTAGCTACCAGCGTCCCACTTATCACTATACAGGACACCGGCTTCACCTGGAACAATATCCATATGCTTATTTTTGAGAATAAACTTTTCATATGTGAATGGAAAGGAAAAATGACATCAGACAGCCACTATGAACTTGGATGATTCTCACATCTATAAAACCCCCGCCAAAATGCTTAAAAGAAAGGACATTAAATTCCACTGCTTCCTGCTATCCGAGGAAAGAAACAAATAAGTAATATCCAAGTAATTATAAGGAGCTTTCCAGCCTCCACAAATACTGATGAAATTATGCGAGATCTCATTGACATAGGATTTCGTGTCAACAGCGTTAGGCAACTTATAAGATGAAGTACTGGTGAAACATTCCTCCTTCCTCTCTTCCTTGTCACCTAGGACAAAACTGACAAATCAAAACGTATCTACGACCTTCGATTGCTCCAGAACTGAAAAATCAATGTAGAGCAGTATCGCGGGCCCAGAGACCCGATACAATGTTAAATGTCAAGGCGTTCACCATTCTCAAACCCATTGCAATCGCAACCCGCGCTGCGTTAAATTTGGTGCCGGATACTTTTGTTATAAATCTGCTAAATGCAAGGAATTCACCCTCCACAATTCAAGAACAGAACTGGTTTTCTATTAGGGAAAACATGTTAATTTTAAAAATTAGCTTAAGTATGTCTGTGAACAAAACTGTGAATTCGTTGAAAATATGCCGCATTATTACGCAAAATTCGTGCTTCCATCAAATTTTTAAAAAATGCTAGACTTTTAAATTAGCATTTCCTTCATAGATCATTTTTATTATTTTATTTTATTTTTTGCTTTTATATAAACTAAGCTGTTAATAATTAAAACATTATATTTCCAATAAAATAGTGATGTCTCGAGTGTATGTCTCTTATAAATTACCTTTTTTTTTATTTTTGGTGTGTGTACTAAATTCATTGTGAAATGTGGTTATCTTAGTCTAGCATCCAATTTCATGTTCCATCCGTGAGATTCAGCCTGAATGGCAGGTTCGAATGAAAACAGAGGCACATCAGTCTGAATTTCAACTTAGACAATTTATAAAATTCACCTAAAACCAAACTGTCTAATAGGAGGGCTGGTGGTCTGAAAGTTTAGTTTCCATCAAAAACTGTAGTATCGTCAGAACGATGTGAAGTTATATGTTGCTTCGTGAGTTATGTTGCTACGTTAACTAGCTTTCATCCCTTCACTTTTGTATTTCTATGGAAGGAAATTTCTCCCTCGGTTATCTTAAAACATCGCAATTCAATGTCGCATTCACTACCTCACCTGTGGAAGTTCCTGATGCATATCTTCAGATGCAAGGAAAATCACCACAGCAGTTTCCGTTCTAGTTTTGGCTTTCCTTGACTCTTGTGGTCTTTGAGAAGTTGCAGTCGTGCCCTCTGAGGCGTATTATTTCAATTCAGGGTATCAGTTATGTATCATGTTCTTGTCTGTTATGCTTATAACAGTACGCACTCAAGTTGAACTGCTGAGAAAGTTAGTCGCACTGCCATTAAAAGATTTTCGGAGAATATTTCAATGGCGGTACAAGCTCTGTAATCAGAAAAGAGAGGCAGGAAAGGACTACTTCGTTGTAAAATCTCAAAATTTGTTTGGCTTTATTCGTCATTTTGTTTAGCCTAGTAAAAATCATTTGAAAAACTCCACGTGTCCCAAAAGAGAGGACAACATGAAAAATTTAGATCTTACTGCGAGAAAGATCGCGAAATTCATATTGCAAGAATAATGACTCGCTCACGAAAAGGTACCTCTAGTTTCTGTAATCTTTTTCATGTTACTGCAGCTATGAATGAATAGCCTGTGTTTAATTTATATTCGATATACATTTGGAATCGTTTCTGCAAAAATTAAATGTAATTAATCATATATACGAATTAAAATCAGCTATAAAAAAGTAGGGTTTATTGCATCACTGACAAGCAACTATTGCTTTAGGAATAAAATAAGAATATTTAATACATTTTAACCAATAATGATGATATTTCATAATTGCAGCCACCGAACGTTCTGAATTTTTATATGTACTGGATTTTCTTTTAAAGTATAACTTATATTTCTTAGGAATAAGTATTATTAAATAAACCAGTTTCAACTATCTTCTTTGTGTGCGATTTATTTGTGATATGAAATATTTCCAAATTTAATTAAATATATAAAATTATATTTGATTAAATATATAAATCCTGTTTTACACACATGAAAACACTACAGTCTCCTTCCTGTTAATACTTAAAAGCACTATTCTTTACTTCATAAATGTAGTTATGCTACAAAATGTTTGCATCTCATCATAAAACAATTTTGTTTTTAAAGTAGTCAAATACTGCCATACGTTAAATTAGACTACTTAACTTTTTAATAGTTTGATTCTACCTATTTTTTGTGTTAACTCTTTATTTTCGCATTCTCAATTGCACATGTATGTTTTGCACATCAATCTTGATTTCAACATAACTTGCTACACAGCTTCCACCCATTAATGCAGTCTACTTGAAAGAAAGTTCAGGGGTTATTATGAAGATGGATGAATAGTTGTCTCAAGAGGATCATACCATCATTCTTTTTCTCGCAGGCCACAATATATGTATCAGAGGTACAAAACTGATGAGACTAATTGCTTATAATTATTACCTAAAGCGCATACTTTAACCAAGTAGCTTAAGAAGCATTAAATTAAGAATGTGTTATTGATTGCTCTAGAACTACTTTGGAAAAGTGAAATAAACTTGATATATTCAGGTAGGCATCCGGATCTTTTAAACCATTAATAATTTAAAGAAATGTATTTTGACTAAATGTAATTTAAATTTCCTGAAATATAGAGAATGTTTTATATACACTCACGTTTGTGAAAATTGCAACACCATGAAGGACTTACGCGAGTGAGCTGAAATTTTCAGGGAATGCAAACTAGCGCATGATATGCAAATGATTAGAATTGCAAATCCGTAGCGCGTGCGTATGCTGAGCAGCGCCCTCTGAACGGCTGATGGATCCGAATAAATAGACGGCTGTAGCGAGGCGTGTATGGTTATCGGTGGTTATCTGCTAGTGGTAAACGTTAACTCAATCTGTACTTATGCCTCGTCGACGAAAGAGAGCGAGATTTGAACAACTTACAGAGTTTGAACGAGGGAGAATCATCGGCCTTCGTGAAGCTGGATTGTCGTATCGTGCAGTAGCCTCTCGTGTGCAGCGTAACAGCAGCACAGTGATGCGCGTTTGGAAGCAGTGGACGGACGAGTGTCGGACAACTCGGAAATCCGGGAGTGGACCCCGAAATGTGACGTCAGCTCGCGATGATAGACACCTGGTCCGCATGGCGCGGACGGACCGTACAGCTTCCTCTAGACAATTGGCAGCACTGTGGTCAATAGCTACAGGTGTTTCATTGTGTGCTTCATCAATTCGTAGACGTCTGCTGCAGTGTGGACTGCGCGCACGGACTCCTTTATACAGGATCCCCCTAACGCACGACCATCGCCGCCTGCGGCTACAATGGGCCAATCAGCATAGAGACTGGCGTGCTGATTGGCAGCATGTCGTGTTTTCTGACGAATCCCGCTTTAATTTGTGGTACCATGATGGCCGCATTCGTGTCAGACGCTATGCCGGTGAACGCCACCTTCCGGAGTGCATTATCGAACGCCACAGTGGACGAACACCCGGAGTTATGGTCTGGGGCGCCATAGCATATCATAGACGATCTCAATTGCTACGAATTGTGGGCAATCTGAACAGCAACCGGTATATCCGTGAAGTTCTACAGCCCGAAGCTGTTCCCTTCCTTCAAAGCTTGCCAGGCGCTGTATTTCAACAGGACAATGCCCGCCCTCATACTGCTCGGATTGTTAAATCCTTCTTTGCAGCGCAGCAGGTACAGCTTCTTCCTTGGCCTGCGTGTTCCCCGGATATGTCGCCAATTGAACATGTGTGGGATGTCATTGGTCGGCGTCTTGCTCGTGATCCTCGTCCTGTTGCGTCTGCAGACGAACTTTGGGTACGCGTACAAACGATATGGAATGCTCTTCCTCAGTCAGACATTCAAACTTTGTTTGACTCCATGCCACGTCGTGTAGCAGCACTTATTGCGGCGCGTGGTGGCCACACAAAATACTGATTCTGATCTCTTGTTCTTGTTTGTTTGCTTTGAACATTTAATCATTTATTTGTACCACTACCACTCAACTGTTGTAATAAATTGCATTCAATTATGACGATTCCTTCTTGGTGTTGCAATTTTCACAAACGTGAGTGTATCTTCAATACTCTTTAATTATCAATTTATACTAAGTAACTTATCATGTACGAGGATTAATTAAATTCTGTTTTTTTTTGTGGTTTAAGTTAAATATGCTGCTAACAAAAATTGGATTAAAAAAGAAACGTTTTATAACGCAAAAATTCTCCTTTATCATTTGCAGCAGTTTTTACTTTCTACGCTTGCCTTCTAATTACAGGTGATTAATTAAATTATTAATAGGTTTAAACTAGTGCTTTTACCATAAATTTCAGAACTTGATTCTGAACTTTAAGAACCAAACATATTACATGATTCATGAAATGCGACCGAAAGTCACTGATTTTAGAGATAAGGCTCTCATTAAATTCCTCAATTTCTGCTAAAGTTCATACATATTAAAACTATATATAGTACTATACATACTATACATATTTACACATTTAATTTCCATTTTGTATTACATTATTGAATTTTAAAATTATTCCGTAACACACTAAATCAAGAAATAAAACATTAAAAAGGTGAATTAAATGCATAATGTTTGATAGATATACATGTATCAACAGATTTCTTTTTTAATTTCATTTTTCCTAAAACAGACTGATTTTTGGAGTAGCACTTGATTCTGCAGCAAAATATGTAATTCGGGCGGAAAACTCGTAATTTAACTAATGAATGACTCAAACATACTTAATCAAATTAACGACGCATAAATCATCATATATCTAGCTTTTGAAAAGTTGTTTCCTTAACTTGAAAGCATCTGTAATACATTTACGAATCAGTTTCCTTTACATCGTCTTCAACAAGATTACCCTTTACAACGTTAGATAGCGCTGGAGTACTTTATTGTAAAACATATACCCTGAACTGAGGACAGGGCCTCTGTTTTAAGAAGGGTATTAAGCATTTACTTTTGAGAAAAGGTATAGACTTTACATGTTCTGTTTTAACTAACTATTCTAACCAATTTAGCGTTGGAAGATGATTAAAAGTTTCCAAAATTTCCCAATAAATTTCCTAAGCTACAAATACACAGATACAAGTCATTAAGTTGCATGAAAAATTAATCGCATGTTCAATTTCGAATTAAATACGAAAGTTGTTTCTATACCGTAGTCACACGTATCTGAAGGAGAGAACACAACCTTTTTCTGATAAATCAGCGAATTAAATGCCTTCTGAAAGAATAAATTTTTTAATTGATTTTAAAAACATTTTTCTTTGGTCTCCCCATATGTATAACCTTAAGCACTTATAGGAGTATCAGAAATTCAATCTTTTTCTAACCTTCCTGTAAAACATAATTGATGGTCAAGACTTAGATAACGTTAGGTATATTTTTTTAATCTTGAGTATTTTCCTTCAAAGGTTGTAAGGTAGTTTAAAAGTTATTGATGTTTGTGTACAAGTAATCATTCTATAACTTTGTTACAACGCAATGAAGCAGTTGATTAAGTCCCCATGCACCAAGACACTCATAAACACAGCTCCACTCAAATACAGTTAGAGAATTACAGCAAACTTCAATAGAATTATAGCAAACCCTAGAACAGTGATTCTCAACCACTGTGCCGCGGCACTTTTGTATTCCGCCAAATTCTTAAAGTGTGAGGCCTAATTTTAGAAATGTCTATAGTAATTATAGTGGGTTTAATCTTAATATATGGTACACATGAGAATTGGCGAAATTAGGTTTTTAAGAGATTAATAAAAGCGCCCATTGTAGTATACAAACCGATTTTGGTGATCTGGAGGAGAGCGCAATTCGGAACATTTTCGCGCATGTTCAGTATATAATTTAAACTGAGAAGTTCTAATTGGTGCAGATGGGAGATTAGCTTAATTGTCAGACATTTTTGTTATTTTTAATAACATAAATTCAAGTATGCATGGGCAGAAAGAAGATATAGTAAACTCACAGATAAACTGGTGGAATTCCAAAAACAAATAACTTTATGGAAGAATAAATCTCAGAAAGGCAATTTGGATCGAAGTTTGAGTCAGTTCAAAAGATTTTAATAAAACTATTCATAAAATTCTTATTGACCATTTGACAACGTTAGAGGATAGAATTATTTATTATTTCCCAAATTTAGATATAAAAACATTTGATGGGGTTCGTAATCCATTTGTGATAACGAATACTTCTGTATTTAAATTAACTCTCAATGGAGAGGAAGAACTAATTTCGCTTTATAATAATCGAGATTTAATTTTAAAATATTCGGAAGAGTCAATTAATTCATTTTGGATTAACATTATATGCAATCATCCCATGATGGCCAAAAAAGCTTTAAAAATATTATTACAATTTTCTACATCTTACTTGTGGAAATTCGGATTTTCAGTATTAACCAACATAAAAGCGAATAAAAGATCGAGACCGTTAAATGTAGAAGACAATATGAGAGTAGCATTGTCATTTTTACGACTAAATATAAATGAAATTATCAAAAAACATCAAGCTCAAATTTTTCATTAACGTATTCTTATTATTAACTTGTAATTAATCCCTTAATAAACGTACTGGTGTTTTTGTAGTACATATTATTTTGTTTTACATTCAAAATTATTATCATAAACTATTTTACACAGTGTATCATAGGTAAGTAAACAGCTTTTAAACTTATCTTTTGTGCCGCAAAATTTTGAAATCGTTAAAAATGTGTCGCGACAGAAAAAAGTTAAGAATCACTGCCCTAGAATATACATAGCACATATGGTAAGCCTAATCAGTTCAGAAGATAGCTGTCGGAAGAAATACTCCTCATTTTTTAACTATACGGTTCGTAAGTTCTAAAATTTAAACTAAAGAAACACATAAGCCTGTAAGAGACATTTCTTATTTTTAATACAAATTTTGCGATTCAATTAAAACAAAAGTTCCAAAAGCCATATCTGTAATGCTTAGTTCCAGAGAACGAAATATTCAAAGATTTATAAATAAAAAGCAAACAGCTCAAACTGCTATGAAAAAGAAGTACAGAAATGGATGTGTAATAGATGATAGTTTGGAAGATGAAGAGTTTTTCCAAGAGGAAAGAATTTTTTTTCATTGTGCTCAGTAGCAATTAAAATAAAAATTCATTTAGCGCACTAATTTTCCGACGTGTATATGCTATATCAGCTATATGATATTATTTCAATCATTTCTCTTAAGAAATAAGCAACCTATCAGTGGTCAGATGGACAACATTGGCAGTTCGACCCGACCGGCAGTTTGACTCGATTTCTAATACTGACAAAAGGGCTGGCTGCATAGGCGTTTTTGTGTCTTTCTTCGTATGTAACGTGAATACAGGGCATTTTCTCTCAGGAAATCCCCCATAAACTTATTTCAGTGCCTTTAAAAATAGACATCTTATGTGTCTTTTAAAATAATAATTAATTTTTAACAAATTCATTATTGCTTTCCCATGTCAACATTATGATCCTACTGGAATTTAACAAGAAGGTTATTTATACAAGGATTGAAATTTCCTCATCAGCTATTTCTTGCGAAGTTATTTTCATCTTTTTCCTCAAAAAAGATTAAAAAATACTGTTTTCCGCATTTTCTTCAGAATGATCAAAATCCTTCAAAGATATAATTTCTGTAATTTGTTTTGTAGGCCTATAATTTTAGTCAAAAACGATCTTCTTTTTTTCAAGTTGTCGTGACATCAGCTCTGGCTGAGACTTAAATCCAACAACTTTTTCCACTGTGATTACTCATATCGACTACGTTATTTATAGCCAGGGGTCATCTTCGTATATTTGGAGCACGAATGTCTCACTTGAAGCGATTCATTTATGCGTGCTAAATGAATGTATTAAACGACAAGAAATATTATAATTCATCCATATGATAGAGTAAGTTTATCATATACTAAACCATTATTAGTGGGAAAAACCTCAAAATTAACAACAGCCCATTACTTTAAATTTTATTTAATACCTAAAAATTTGATTGAACTACATTTTCGTAAAACAAAAGTAGAGATGTCTAAGAAGTACTCGATTTCTTTCAGTTTGTCATGCAGTTTGCGATAGATGGCGTTCGCTTTATCAGGATTTCAGCGGACTCTGAACTTTTATTCTAAATGAGACAGTATATCAAACGAAACATCCTTAGCATGTACAGTGGGATGGGAAACTATCTTATGTTTTTTGGAATTGGATTGGATTAGTTAATTTCATGTAAAGCAGACAAGTACTACCTTCCTAAACTCTAATCCAAATTCAACAGACATCTCGCCAATATAATGTAAGAACGGCTTTATGGAGCTGATACACAAAGCCCTTGCTAGCAAAAGAAAGCACTCTGCCAGCCGAAATACAATCCACACCATTTTTCTGATAATTTCAACAGAAGTTTGCAGTTGCACTTCTCATGTAGAGGAATACAGTTTGCAGTGCATAATTTAGTGACATAGTACAGTTGATAAAAATTATTCTAGTACAATATTTCAGGATTATATTTACGTTCTCAATTTTAATTCCTAGAACACTAGAACACCTAGAACACCTGGTTTCGCTTATAGAAGCGAAACCAGCTTAACGGAATCTAACATTCGAATTTGATTTTCAAAAATATAAGCCATTATCTTTATAAATTAATCAAGTGCACATCCCAATTTTATTACTCGTGATAAACAAATGTAGAAGAAATTTATAAAGGGATTTATTTAATCTCTTGTTCCCATTAAACTAAATGATAACTTACTTTTCTGATTTTAGTTCAAAAGGCAAAAAATTCCGTTTAGTGTTAAAAATGTGAATTAAATGGTTAACCATTAGCATAAATTTTATAATGTATCAGTTTACTCAGGCGTCCTTATTAATTATCGAGTGTATGGAATTCGAATTAAACAAAGTTTTGTTTTACTTAATCAATGGACTGTAATGACAGTTATGATCACGATCTTGCAAAAAGCTCCATTCACAAAGCTCCACTTTATTTTTAGAGAGACGTGTTCGGTTTGGGAGAGCGCATGTGTTCTTTAGTCCCCAAATGTTCTTTCTTTATTTGGGGATCAATATAAAATCTTCACTTCAACTAGTATTTGATCCCAGAACTTCCTATCTGTATTCGAGCATGTTACCGAAACCGGAAAACTATTTATAATAAATTTTGATTGAAGGAATACATTGAATTTGAGAGTTTCTGTTTGAGCATACAATAAAATCCAATTTATCTGTCTTCCTCTTTTATGTTCAGTTAACTTATTTACTTTCGGTATGAATAAAATGACTCAAATATATGAAAATTACAAAAAGGATAATAAACAAAAAAAAGATACTTAAAACTTGAAGTGTTTAGTGAAGTAAAAACCACACTTTTCAAAGTTTTAAAGACAAAACTTAAAGAACTAACAAACTAACTCAAGATAATAAATATTACCTATGTTTGTAAATCTAGTCTTGTTTCAGAAACAAATTTCTCAAACAAACGTCTAGAAATTGTAGGCTTCGGAATTGGTTTCCTTTCTAATAAACTTACAAAGACTAACCAGTCGTGCGCTTTTAAATACATAATAGGAACGGAATTAATTATATATTTAAAACATATTGGCTTAAGTTTAAAATAAACGGCAAAAGATTGTCAGGATGGAATGAAGAAAATGTCCAAATTAAATATCAAAAGCAAAATCCGTATAACAAGAAATTATGTGTTAAAATATATCTTCTTCCATAAATGTTAAAATTTCTTCAATTGTAAGGTCATGAAAAGAACAAAATTTATTTTCTCCACTCAAATAACCGGATAAAAAGCTTTATGAAAAACAAATTTCCTGAACTGCAGTTAATATTAAATCTTGTGGAACAAAGTAACATTACGTATATGATCAGGTACAGAAAAACATCAGTATAAAATACAGTCCTTTAATAATTAAGTAATACCTACTTTTCTGCATTTCTATCATTAATTATTATTTGATTAACTGTAGAGAAGTTGCTAGAATTAGATCTCGACTCTACTTTTTTCTTCACTTCTTTTATAAGAATAATCTTTTTTAATATTTCTCGAAAGTATATATTACTCTTTCAGAGACATTTTTCTAGATGCAAAAGACCAGATGTTAACGTTATTAATTCAACAGACAGAAAAACCTACACTTACTTCTAAGAATATTTATTATTTAAGCAACAGCAGATTCCCGGCAATTAATGACATTTATTTATATAAATTACTTCGTATTAGATAGCGTAACCGTGAGATAAACTGAGCAAAAATAAGTTATAGTGCTTTTTCCCTCCCTGGCTTTAGAAAACTTAGTTTACTCGAAATGAAAAAAGGAACGTTTTTAACATTGTATCTAAGCTGGAAAATTTTCAGATCCTTAGAAGTTCAGATTTATTCTCTAAAACTGTCAACAGTAATTCTTCTAGCATTTCTTTGCTACCATTTATTCAATAAAATTTCTTATGTGGATTTTTCTAACTATGTTGGAAATTGTGCAAACTTTCATCCAGAGAAATTTAAATTTTCTACGATTTAACTCGCAAATTAAACTTATTTTCATAGATCGCGTCAATGACATAAGCATCTGCAAAGTGTAGTAAGACAGCTTTGCAAAAGATAAGGAAAGCTGAAGTAATTAGTTAAAAACACTAAACCAAAGGTTCACGGGCTGCTGCGATCTGATAGACATTGCACTTATCATTTAAAAGGTATGTGGAAAACTTATTGCTTCAAAAGAATATGTATATTGTTGCGTTTTACGGGTTCGTAGATTTGAGAGTATCCGATGAAAACACGATGCAGAACAATAAAAAGCACAATTTATTTTCAGGAATCACTATTTACAGCACAGTTCCAAAATCACCTTTAAAAGCGTCGAAAATCTACAATAAATACGCTGAAACAATCAGCAACACAGCTTCAGGCTGTAACTGTACAGGTAGCTTCACGGCAACACTAAACTTATAATAAAACACCGTGGAACAATCACCAATCCACTGTCAAGCTATACTGTAAAGATAGCTTCACGGCAAAGCACTACTCGATTGCTTTCCGTTCACAGAACTCTCGCGTAGCTTAGCACTCACAGTAAGCACAACGCTCACACTACTTCACAATCTGCTCGCAACTACTCGCAACCTCGCAACTAACTGCTCTCAGAAACGCAAGGGTTTATATAGCTTTTCTTTAAGTTCCACACGTTTCGAGAAATATCTCGACAGGAAGTTATTCTAGAAGCTTCCCGATTGGACCATGGGATATCGCCAATTTGGTCGCCAAATGGGCGATAAAGTCGCCAATCTGGCAACCCTACCATACACTATTTTATGGCAACCCTAGTGCTATGCCGAAAAGCTTACGTACAGGCGCAACCGCCGAATTTTTCGTAACACTGCCCCCTCCCAAGGACTGCACGTCCCGGGCAGTACAATCCTTGATCAGAAGCATAATTCGATACATACAAAAGGTAATAAAACAAACAAATAACATAACTAAAGAAACAAATATTTACATTATATACAAATTATATACACAAGTTAAACACATAACAATTTTAAACTATACTATTAAAGTTCAGAATGGATTTTAGTCTTAGGCTTTTCACTAAATTATACCCGGGTCAAATACTTTTCCACGGCAGTTCTTAGATGTATTTCTGTTTTTTATATCACACTCTGAAGATTCAGTCCTTTCAGACTTCTCGTGCACAGGAAGATCTGAAACAGTTCGTTCACCACTTTGTAGTTTATTCGCACCGTGTGTACAGTTCACCTCGATACTCACAGCAGAAGGTACATGCTTATTTACCTCTATTTCCTGAAAGCGAGTTCCGATGTTTACACCAGGACCATGAAAGAATCCGAT
>KK117571.1:551590-580456 GCA_000611955.2 Stegodyphus mimosarum | reverse complement strand
CCCGGATATGTCGCCAATTGAACATGTGTGGGATGTCATTGGTCGGCGTCTTGCTCGTGATCCTCGTCCTGTTGCGTCTGCAGACGAACTTTGGGTACGCGTACAAACGATATGGAATGCTCTTCCTCAGTCAGACATTCAAACTTTGTTTGACTCCATGCCACGTCGTGTAGCAGCACTTATTGCGGCGCGTGGTGGCCACACAAAATACTGATTCTCATCTCTTGTTCTTGTTTGTTTGCTTTGAACATTTAATCATTTATTTGTACCACTACCACTCAACTGTGTATTAAATTGCATTCAATTATGACGATTCCTTCTTGGTGTTGCAATTTTCACAAACGTGAGTGTATATGAGCTAAAATATTATTTCAATTAAACAAAATAAAAAAGGGAGTTGTTTTGCCTAAAAGTAAAAGTCAATTGACTGAATAAAATCAGAAAACGCTATTTGGAGCCAGACAGCTGTTATAGAGTCGCACATAGAAACAGTTTTTTTTGTTTCCCGAACGAAAGGAAAAACTGCACTAATTTATCGATTGTTTTTTTTTCTGCAGAGAATGTTTTCATTGTAGCAAGAAGTCACCAAATCAAGTGGTTGTTAAAAAAAATAACAATATTATGAAACTGTGGTTGTTTATTTTATTTTGATTACTTGTGATATCGTATTTTGTATTGCTGATTTGTTTTTCACATAAATGTTTCATTAACTGATTTGTATTTAAAGGAAAATATTATCAGTTTTAAAGTTTCGTGAAATTAACTGGATTAATTGTAGCAAACCTCAGTTAGAGAGTTCATACTTTAAATAAATTTAAGGAACTATTGAAAAGAAATTAGGTTTTCTTTATTAAAATTTTTCTTAAAGATTAAGGTTTATTTAAAATCGAACTATGGCTTTTATGGGACGTAGAAGAAAGGAGGATTTGTTAGTGTTAGCTGCTGAATTAGAGATTCAAGCGGATCCAAGTATGAAAATTATAGCAATAAAAAATAAAATAGTTCAAAGTGAGACATACGATGAACAATTTGCTAAAGAAATACTTTCAACGATTGTTGAAGAGAGAAAAAAGAGAAGAAACAGAAGAACTGCAAAGGAAAGAAGAGTTTGAGGAACAGCGAAGAAAAGAAGAATTAGAGGCACAGCAGAAAAGAGAGCAAATGGAATTTGAATTGAGGAAACTCGAAATTGAATCTCGTGCTCGACTAACACAAATTCCACCGACGAATGAAACTGGATAACGCAATTTCGATTTAATTAAGCTTATTCCTAAGTTCAAGTTAAGAGAAGATGATATCGTGATTTATTTATCCTTATTTGAAAGACAAGCTAAAAGAGCAAAGATTGATCCTAAAGACTGGGTATCATGTTTATTGACTTAAATGCCATCTGAAATCCTTCAACTAATTGGTAAGGAATCTGAAGAAAATTTTGAGGATTATGAGTACATTAAAGCCATCTTGTTGAAGAGATTTAAATTAAATCCCGAAAGCTTTGGGAAAAAATTTGTGATGCCCCAAAAGAACACTGAAAACTCATGGAGGGGTTTTTGCTACGAAATTACAAGTTATTTTGAAGAATGGATCAATGGGCTTGAAATCACAGACTTTGCCGGGTTAAAAGACCTCATTATCACAGAGCAAATTAAGAAAAGTGTGCCTCATGAAGTAAGGGACAATTTTCTTGACAATTGGGTGAAGTTCGTTTCTCCCACCAAATTAGCGGATAAACTTGACGAATACGACAGTGTTCGTAGTACTTCAAAAACGACCGGTGGAAGTCCATCGAAAGGCAAAACTAATGAAAAGTAGCAACCTCATTCTTCGCTTCCAGAAAGGTCTTCCAAAAACAAATCGTTCTACGTTCAGAACACACCAAGAGTAAATCATTTCGTAAGAATGACGAGCCACAAAAGCCAATTTCCAAACTAACTTGTTATAACTGTGGGAAAGAACGTCCTACATCTAGATTTTGCGCCAAAAGTCGGATACCAAAAAATGCTCCTGCAACAGCCCAAAACAATTTAATTCAAACACAAACAGCCCTTGCAGAAAAGGAAAAACCAGAAGTGCTAACTGCCAAGATCTCTATTCCCGTCTCAAAATCCGTGGACGTATCTAGCAACATAGAGGATTTGAAACTTGTCAAAGTTAAATGCGGAAATATTGTTCTAAATGGAATCGTAGACACGGAAGAACAAATTTCAGTAGTCTGCGAGATACTGGCCGCCGACATATCTTACGAAGGAGAAAGTAAAATAGAGATATCTTCTGCATTTGGTGAAAACGAAATCATTCCACTGAAAATTTTCCAGATGAAAATTGACGATGATCTTCAGGGTAGATTACCCAGTACCTGTGCTGTTTCAAGAAAGCTAGTTGCCGACTTGTTACTGAGTTCTTCAGCTTATGAAACGCTCTGCGAAAATATTGAGCTATGTCACAGTAATCGTCAGTGGGATACATCTTCCTTAGAGTGTGGAGAATCGGATGACGAACGCTCCCCATTTGAAGACAATACTTCAAATTTAGTTGCTGTTAATCAGATTTCCCAAGGAGACATGGAAACTGTGGAAACAACAGGCAAAACAAAACTAGAATTTAGAGCACTTCAAGAACAAGACGAGACTTTGAAAAAGTGTTGTGAATGGGCAAATAAGATTCAAAATTCATATTCTTTTGATAATGGTGTATTACTTCACACTGAATATACCTGTGGTGAAAACATTAAGCAAGTCGTGTTGCCTTTAGGGAAAAGGAAGGAAGTTCTGAAAATGGCACAAGAAATCCCTCTTACTGGATACCTTGGTGAGAAAAAGACAATTCAAAGAATCAAGTACTCATTCTTTTGGCCTACTATTAAGCAAGATGTTAAAACGTTCTGCGAAAGTTGTAAAGAATGTCAATTGAGAAGGACAATTACATATAAAGATAGAATTCCAATTCAACCTATCGTTAGACCGGAAACATCCTTTGAGGTATGGAGCGTGGATTGTATCGGACCGTTAGAACCTCCATCCGGAAGAAGTCATCGGTTCGTGGTATGTGCAGTTGACCTATGCACCAGATGGGCAGAAGCCACTCCCGTCAGAGAGATAAGTGCAAAAACAACATGCAAAATGTTGATGAGGATATTTTCTCAAACTGGGTTTCCGAAGATGATTTGTCCCGACCAGGGAACTAATTTCACAGCTAAACTCACCCGATCTTTTGAGAACCTTCTGGGTGTGACTCCACGATTCTCCACGCGAGGACATCCAGAGAGTATGAGTGCTGTAGAACGTTAGAATAGAACCTTAAAAAAGATGATGAACAAAAATATCCCAGAACATGGGAGAAATGGGGATTTGCATCTTCCCTATATCCTGTTTGCCTACAGAGAAGTGCCACATAGCACCACTGGTTTATCTCCCTTCCAGATGGTGTATGGAAAAATACCACCAGGACCTTTGTCCTTGCTGAAAGAGATATGGACGGGTGAACGTAGCATTCTAGTCACAGCTTCCTGTTCAATTGAAAATTATCTACAAGATCTTTTAAAAAATTAAGAAAAGCTCGTGACATTGCTTCAGCAAACTCCAAAATATCTCGAAAACAATATACTTCAAGATATAATTGCGTTCTAGAGAAAAGACTTTCAATGTGGGGGACAAAATCCTCGTCTTAATGCCCTCATCACAGCATAAACTGCTCAATACTTGGCAAGGACCAGCTACTATAATCGAACTTACAAGGCCACACTCTGCCAAAGTCATGGAAAACGGAAGTATAAGAGAACTTCACATAAATAAGTTAAGACCTTATATTGCTCGTACAGATCACGTTGGTATTATTTTTGACCAAGATGAAGACTTTGGAGATATCCACTACGCACCAACGGATCCTATGAATAAAGCTGCTGAAGATATCTGGACACACTTACAAAATTTGAAGGGTGACTCAAAACATTACCAACGAAAAGGGCTATTTAGAGTATTAAAATCTTATGCCGATGTTTTTAGTAACAAACCGGGCCAAGCCAATGTCGATGGTCATGACATAAAGGTTACAATAGATTGTAGCCCAAAAGATTAAGACTTTATTGTGTGCCTGTTTCGCTTCAAGATGAAGTTGATCGCCAAGTGCAAGAACTTTTAGAATGGGATCTTATAGAACCCAGTGACAGTGAATGGGCGCATATAAGCATTCTGTACCGCGCCACACGCATTAAGGAGAAATCCATACTTGTGACTGGACATACTTTCGGATGACGTCATTTTCTCTTGGCGTAATAACGTTTAAACGGGATTCTTATGGTTTTGTTTTCGATGAAAGATGCGCATGAGTGAATGCAAGCGGGAAAATTATCGCTTGTTTTCTTTGAAATGAAAAGATTTAGCTGCAGATGGCTTCCTGCTTCATGAAATTATAAAATCTTTTAAAGATGCTGTTAATATCGAAAGCAATCTTAAGCGCTTAGATTATGTAAATAACTGAGTTCATGAATTTAGAACACAAACCAAAACACGACGATCTCGATCCAGCTATAAAGGCATTGTGTGCCAGTAACTATCATTGCAATTTTGTTACATTTTGTTCCTTTCACATTGCAGAAAATAGTACTTCCTTTGAAAATGTTATGTTATTTTCATGTTCCTGTCATTTCGAATGTTTTGTTGCTTAGAACAAAAAAGAAACGTGCATTCAGTATTGTCGCTGAATTTAATGCACGTGTATAAGAAAAGACACTTCCTTCTCTGATAAAGACTATTTTTATGCAAAGGTACAAAAGATGTTACACCTTACAAAATGGACATTATTCATAAATTAAACATTATTCAATTTAAAATACGTATCTCTATTTCTCTGTTCCAGTCAAGGCGTTCCTAGGCGTAGAGAAAATGATTTCATCAGAAGCCATATCCAATCACGAGGAGAGATTTTTCCCTATGTGCGTGGCGCGGTACAGAATGCTTATATGCTGAATGGGCACATCCTGTAGTATGTGTTGCAAAAAGGAATGTTAGTATTAGACTGCATAGATTTTAGACTTTTATATAGCTTCACAGTTCCGGATGCCTATCCGATGAAGATAGCTAAAGATTTACTTTTCGAAATAGGGAAAGCCAAATTCATAACAGTTCTCGATTTAACTAAGGGATATTGGCAAATTCCGATGAAAGAAGGAACCAAACCTTACACAGCCTTTATCACTCATTCTAGCCATTACCATTGAAAAGTTCTTCCTTTCGGTTTGAAAAATGCCGAAAGTACCTTTCAAAAATCCATGGATAAGGTACTAGCAAACCATAAGAAATACTGCCGTTCATACATTGATGATGTGGCAATATATTCCGAGACTTGGGATGACCACCTCCATCACATTGACGAAGTGTTTCAGTGTCTGAGAAACGTAGGTCTAACAGCAAATCTAGAAAAATGTGATTTCGGAAAGAGTCGCGTTAAGTTTCTAGGTCACGTAATCGGTTTTGGCACTCACTCTCCAGATCCTGAGAAAGAAGAAGTCATCCGGAATCTTTCTAAGCCTGCCACTAAAAAAGAAGTCAGAAGTCTTTTAGGGCTAGCAAGTTATTATAGGGATTATATCCTAAATTTTTCTGAAATAGTTTTGCCTCTAACAAACCTTATGAAAAAGAGTATTCCAAATAATATTCCGTGGGACTCTAAAATGGAAGCATCTTTTAACAAACTTAAAAACGAGCTGATTAAAATGCCATCCCTGCATACTCCGGACATTGACAAACCCTTTCAACTCTATACAGATGCATTTGCAATTTAGCGTGTTTAGCTCAAAATGATGAACATGGCAAAGAAATGCCTATAGCGTTTTTCAGCAAAACACTGACTCCCTGCTAACAACGATGGTCAACCATCGAAAGAGAAGCGTTTTGTGTCATCGAAGCCTTGAAAAAATTTGACACTTGGCTTTTCGGTGCCAAAGTACAAATTGTCTCTGACTACAATCCTCTCACTTACTTGATAAAAAGTGCGCCTCATGGTGCTAAACTGTCTCGTTGGGCCTTAGCGTTACAACGTTACAACATGACTGTGACATACCGCAAAGGTAGTTCACACGGGAATGCTGATGCCATATCAAGGTTATCAGTTAACTCGTAAGCAAAATTAAATTTAAAAAGAAGCCTATTTTCACAAGACAAATTTAAATTACGTCCAATTGTATCAATTTAATACTGTATTATTAACATTTGACAGTGTGTATATGATATATATATATATAATTTCAGATTTATTTTTATGTTAGTATTGCGTTTATTAAATCATTATGATGGGAGCTGCATATTTTGGAGCTCTCACTTATATTTCATTGTTTTGAATTAGAAGCTGTGCTGCTGTTTTTTTTTTCATTACTGTATTTTCAGACTCTCTCTCTGAACTTTGAGCAGCATTGTCTCTACGGTGACGAATGTGCTTCTCGTGGAGGGACTAGTAGGAATCAGCTATTCTGAATAAAGAAAATTTGTGTTATCCAGAATGGCAACATCAGAAAAAAAGAATGTTAGTTATTCAAAACATAGAGACAGAGCAGGTGCTATCAGCGAACAGAGGCAGACGTTGAGCGCTGCTTACCATAATTGTAATTCATCGCGATTATAATTAATCTTTTATCGGTTAATTTCCTTTGTTATATAAATAAAACATATTGTTCGTTTTGTAAGAAAGTCTGGATGAATCTTTTATCATTTGGTGTATCTGTGATTTCTTCGGAGGGTCATCCACTAAACGGGGAATAAAACTATTTGTCCGTTAGCCGATATTCTCAAAGAAGAAGAAAGTTTTTACTGATATATATATATATATATATATATATAATTCACAATAAATTATAATAAGAAAACGTTCCATATACCATGCAGCTTTAGCGCAAGTCTTGGGCTTATTGATTTACTTTTAATTACTTTTATGTTGAATATATATATATAATGAAAAAGAAAACCAAAACGCCACTTTTATCTGCCAAGTAAAGGAATTAAAAGATTTTATTGATCCATACCATAAGCATATCATTAGTGGCGATCTCAACATTATCTAAATAATGTTCTGAAAAGCCTGATGAATAAATATATGAGATTTATACCAGATCAAAAAATTAATATAAACACTAGCACACTTTCACTCAGTTAAGATTGTTAAATGAATAATTTTTGCCAATATGAAGGTCACTGTATTTTCAAAATGCTTGATCTCCAGTAATAGAACAGTTGATTATTTCTCATGATCTTATAATAGTAATAATTATGGTCAAGCATAGTTTAGTAAGTTCGTATTTAAATAAAAATTATAAATTAGGTATATTTTAGAAGCAGGAGATAAAAAGAATTTGAACTGTACTTCCTATATTTTTTTTCTTCGTGACTGTGTTTCCATCATCGCGATTATCATATTTAATGCAGGAGAATGGATCTCCTGAACTAACAGTAAAGATAGTTGGCCAAAATGAGTATTATTTAATTAAAGTATGAGTATATATGAGTATTATTTTATTAAAGATTTGATTAAAATAAACCTTGATTTGATTTTAATAAAATAAACCTTGAGAACTGTATTTTAAAGCCTAGCTACAAATATAACAATCCAACTGAAGACTTTCTTGAATGGAAAAATAAATTTCTTGACAAAACAGGAAAAGAACTAAGAAAAATTAAAACCTCCAAAAGCCTCACTAACTGACATGATCTACAATACAACAATTGTGCTTTGAAAAACAAATTTACTTTCGCTACAGTACTTTTTAATAACAGTTTAATTTAATTTTTAAGTTTCTTTGTTGCCGAAAAATTTGAAGATTTATGGAATTCTTCCTTTATCTTCTCAACTGTTTTCTTCTATCACGTTCTGCTAGATGTAAAATTTAGTCCTTTAATAGCAAATTAATTTTTAGAATTACGTTTTCTGCATCAAAACTAAGTTTTTCTCCTCCCTTTTTAAATTCAGATTTTTATTGGTTTAACTTTTTATATATTTTTTTTTTCATTTCCAACAATTATTAAAATTTCTGTTGCTTTTACACTTACATATAATGGCAATCCATTTTTTACACATACTACTTCCACCCAGAATCACATAAGAAAGTTTCCATTCTTTCCATCCAGAAAGCCCGTAAAGCACACTTCCATACAGCCACGCTACTTCAATTTAATAGGAGTATGTAGTTTTTCTTTGCTTTGTCTCCCTTTGTTTATATTGACAGAGACGTTGTCTTAAAATTTTTTGTTGCATAAATTCTGTTTTGTACATTTTCTTTTTTCTTATTACATTTTGCTTTTTACAAATTTCATACTCTCAAAAAAATTTGTTTTTTGAATATTCACTTAAAAATTTTTATACTTCGAAAATTAAATGTTTTAAAATTAGCTCGTTTAAGTTCGATGCACTGTTCTTCAGTTAAGAACTGTTACAATTTTAGACTCTTACACTTCTTGCAACAACTGTTCCTGTTGTTTATGAACTAAAAAAAGTCTTAACTTTATTAAGCTCTGTATATTTTTCACGTTCTTCAAGTTTAGAATTAATCTTGCTTTCTGTTTTTACTTTTTGGATTTCATATTTTACAATTATCATCTAAATAGTGCATTACGCAAAAATTTTTTGTTGACTTTTATGTATTTTAAAGTTTATTGCAACGTTGGGGGTGGGATTATGGAATGGCTAGAATCATTTATTGAATTATAATTAATAATTCAAATTTTTAGATATCATCATAACATTTTTAGACAGTTGTTTTCAGACATATGCCTGCAGAAACGATATGTTGTATTTCCTCTATTGGAACGCAATTAAGTGCATTGAATTCGACCATCCCCATGATTGCGAAAGAATTCAAGATAATACAGTCCATTCGAAGTTTGATCTCCTCAGTTTGTCTTGTTGTAGTTTTTACACTCGTCTTTTGAATCATTTCTTTTTAAAATTAAAAATTTATTAGAATTGTTCTCTTTTTATACATGTTTTCAGTTCTTGTTTATAATTATTATATGTACTTCTGGTTAAGGGAAAGTGAGAAAAGATTTGGTTATATATATGTAGGTTTGATTATATATGTGTATATACATATATATATATATATGTAAGATATAACAAAATATGATACCTGCTTTGAAAAATAAATGGGGCGACTCAGTATTTATACCAGCGGTTGTATAGCATGCCAAAATGTTCTCGAAAGTACTGGTTTAGACGGAAGATGCTAAAATTGTGGAAAGTTTATTAGAGGTTACCTTATTAATTTAGAAGTCAAACAACAAAAATCAACTCTGATTTTTGTTGTTTGACTTCTAAATTAATATTTGTTCGGCGTGTTATTGTATTTTAAATATTACAGGCTACCTCTTTGTGTACAGCAAAGCCATCGTATTTTTTTATATTTTACATCTTCTGGAGTGTTGGGGACAGCCCAAAAGAAAATACAACAAATTTTGAACGGAAAACTCTGGGGGAAAAGTCAAGATCGGTAAAAATAATTTGTTATAGTTAGGGTTTATAGTCTAAATCAGGTAGGAAATGTCATAATCGGGAAAGAAAATTTTAATGAAGAATTTTTGACAAATTAAAAATAAATTAATTTTGGACAGAAACTAGAATTCTACTATTCCTAACAGTAATTTAAATTCACTTGCTGGATTAAAAGGTATTAAGAAGGTGTAAAGTATAAAAAATACGATGGCTTAGCTCTACGCGAACAGGCAACCTCTAATTAACTTTCCGCAATTTCAGAATCTTCCCCCTAGACCGGTACTTTCGAGAACATTCTGCCATGTTATATAACGGCTGGTATAAATACTGAGTCGCGCCATTTATTTTTTAAAGCAGGTATTATATTTTGTTATAGCTTACATATTCATTATTAGATAAGTAATTTGGAGAATTTCGTCTAAAAGAATAAACGATGTTTAACTATCAAGCGGGTCCGTCTTCTAGAATTCCCATCCGATCATCCATTACGCCATAATGTCCAGACGTCTACCCAGCAGTTCTTTCGGCCAGGATTAAATTTGAGTTGTTTTCATCTTCCGCCAAATGTACAATTATTACATATATATATATATTGAAAAGTCAAAACAATATAACAGCTTAATCAATAACGCGTTGCTCGATTTTTGGCCTGCAAATAGCTGCAACTCGCCTTGGCATGAACGCCACAATTTGTTGATAGATGACTGGAGACAGGTTGCCCAGAATGGATAAGCAGCGTTACTTAAATTCAAGATATTTCGACATGGTGGTGTTTGAGCTCTGAACTGCCGCTCCATGAGATCCCATACGTTAGACTGGAGTTAAGACCCGGCGAGTCAGGTGTCCAAGATATTACCTGGAATTCATCCTTATGCTCCTCAAACCACTCCAATACAGTTCGAGCCTTGTGACATGGAGCGTTGTCTCGCTGGAAGATTCCAATTCCAGTAGGGAAGACAGACGCTATGTAAGGGTCAACTGATCTGCAATTATGTTCAGATAGTTCGCAACTTTCATGCAGTATTCTACCACAATTAAGGGTCCCAGAGCTGCCCATGAGATCGTCCCGCCAAAGCATAATACCGACACCACCAGCATGTGTATGACTTGCTGTACAAAGAGAGAGCAACTGTTCGCCTCGAAGATATTCGCCTCGTACTCCGACACCACCGTCGACGTAATGAATGCGAAATCGTGATTCATCCGACCAGGAAAATGCCTTCCACTTATCCATGATCCAATCTCGATGTTCCCGAACCTACTGTAGGCGTAGTAGATAATGAAACTTGGTCAACAGAGGTACACGAGTAGAACATCTGCTGCGAGGTCCTATATCCAAGAGTGTCTACTGAACTGTGTGTTCCGAAGCACTTGCACTTTCTCTTGCATTGCACTGGGCTGTCAACTGAGCCACAGTGTGAAACCGATTTCGCTGTACCAAGCTGGACAGACTCCGACTTTCGTTTTCTTTGACGAAGCCTAGACGTCCTAAGAATCAGTAAAATAACGAAATGTAGAGTAAAACTGGTAATTTTATAATTAACTCCGGCTGAAAGTGAATGCAATAGGAATTTTTATAGTATAAGAAAGAAGGAAGTCAGAATATATACTGAACTTTTTTAGAGTTTAATTACAAAATGAACAGATCTTGAAACCCAACAAAACATCCTTTCTAACATTAAAACATTAACAAACAGGATGTTTTGTTAGGTTTAAAGATATGTATATTTTGTAATTTAACTGTTTTTTTTAGATGTTTAAAAAAATTAATTGTTTAAATTTACTTTTTATTAATTTAGCATTTTGAAATATCATTTCCAATTTAATTAATTACAAATTCCAGTTATTGATTTCCGCAATGGCACATATTTAGCATCTAAAATTAAAATTTACTTTATAAGCCTTTTCTCCCTTTTTCCAGCATGCCTTCGTGGTGTAACGGTAGCACAGTCGGCGCATATTCGTGAGGTCCAGTTTCGAGTCCCATCAAGGACATTGTGCATTTTGCACATCTCATGTTTCAAAATAATCTAATGACTGTACAACTTCACATCTCCTATTTAGGCATTTTTTCATTTATATATTCCCCACTAAATTATGTATATATATATGAAGAAGAAAGTTTATTTGTTTGTTTGCTAATAACTCATTCACTATTATAGCTATCCTCACCAAACTTCCTACAATACTTTTCTGGGTCCTGGAAAAAATCGGCGTCCACTTCTTTTCAGAAAAAAGTTGCTAAAATCAGAGATATTAATTAAAACCTCGAGAAAACCATAATTTTCGTGCTCGTTTTTTGGAGTGGAAACAATCTTACAAGCTGAAGATGAAAATCTGCTTTATTTCGAAAGTTGTTGCGTCTCCTCGCTTTAAAATCCTAGGGGTTTGTTAATAAAAAATTTCGAAGTTTTACGATAAAATAAAAATAGTATTGCCAAACATTAGATACATTATTTCCGATTCCAAAAATTCGTATGAAGCCATTTCGACTATTCACATCTTCGTGCGATTTTAATCAGCCGAAATATTAATTAAAGGCTCTGAAAGCGCTCATTTTCACACTCATTTTTCCGAGTGGCAACAGTCTGCCGCGTTGGATATAAAAATGTTTATTTCGAAAAGTTTTGCTACTGCTCGCTTTTCAAATCGTAAATTTTGTTAATAACAAGTTTCTAAGTTTTACAAAAACTAGATATATCAGGAATCATATCTGTTTGTGTGTTTGTTTCTTTCTTTCTTCGCGTTATTGATTTCTGATCAATTATGATTAATTTTTTGCCACATTTAATCGACTAAAATTTAATATAGGTGAAATATTGGGATGGAACTTGAGTTTTACGACCATTTGACTAGAAAGAGAAAAATTATTAAAAACGGCGTGCCGTTGTTGTTGACATAATGAGAGAGAATTAATTTATTTTTTATCGAAATTTTTTATGTGGATTCCATATCGCACCAGGCTGAGAAATGTATGACTATGAATCTTATTTTTTCCATTGTTATTATAGAAGGATTACAACGGTGTCGTTCTCTTTAAAATTCATAAATTAGAAGCAAACAATTATACCGTCCTCGAAAAATTCTCAAAAGGAACTATTAAGTTTTACAACAAAGTAAGATGTAAATTGAAAGGAAATATTGGAAAACGTTTTTTTAGGAAGGATTTTAATAAATTTGTTTAGGATTTTTTTTTAATTTTTTGAAAGAATATGCAAATTAACTACTCATATTTTAATGCTTCAAATAGACTTTTCAAAGGGTTATAATTGAAAATATTAAAACCTGAACAATTAAGGAGTACTGAATTCACGTTTCGTTCCACTTCACTCTTTAAGCAAAATTAATATAAAAAATAAAATAAAAGGAAAAAGGAAATGAAAAGTATAAAAAACAATTTCTGTACAATTACAATACTACTCTCAATGAGTCAAGTGATATATCCCAACGCAGTCTCAATCTCGACAACAAAAACAACTAATATATTATATTTTAAACAAATTAAAATTAGAAATAATGCAAAATAAGTATCTAGTTTTCAACACTCTGCGTATACATATACGCAGAGATATAAAGAAATATTTTACTGCAAATTCCGTTTATCCTTACCTCATCCTAATATCAAGCACTTAAAAAATATAATATTTTATTTTGTACTTTATGTTCTTTCATAAGCAGATGCTTTGTGAAGGTGATATAACCAATTTAATTGAATAGTATACCACGGCAGAGTGTGAAATAAAAGAATTTGTTAGCATATATACTAATTTTATTTGATTTTTCATTTGTTTCTTATGCATTGGAAAAATTCAAAAAGCTTCCAGAAATTTTAATTTTAAAACAGGTAAGCAAAATTAATATTTCTTTAATGAAAGTTAAATCATACATCTTGCAAAAATAAGAGCTACGCATCAAAAATAATCACGCAATAGTTTTATTAAAGCCCATGATACCAGGTTTTATGATAGAGCTCCTGGTATTCATTGATGTACCTATGTGATTCTAAAATCTTAAAATGTGGTGTAAGACAGGATTTTCTTGCACTGATCCTGTTTGTTTTGTAAAAGGAAAACAAAAGAAGTTATTTTATTTTTGCTAGTTCTAGAAATACTTTTACTCCAGCTAAAGTTTTAGTGTTATTTCAGAATTAGTTTCTATTAAATTAACCTCGCGTTTTTTATCTCTTTTGCTCTAGAAATTCCATTAAAGATCCTTCTGTAGGTAATTTTGCTTTCAAAGCAGCATGAAATTAGCGGCGCTAAAAGGTAAATTACTGTAACTATAAAACGATTAACTTAAGAACAAATTCCATGCGATTAACGTTTACAGCAAAAACAAAGAACAAAAGCCAAATTACTTAAGAAAGCTTTCTTCCAGTTACTTAATTCTGGAGTTTTCTTTTAAAACGTTAATTTTTCATGAAGTACTGATGATTCTGGAATTTAAGTTTATATACAGACTAAACGTAAATAAAATTTTAAAGCTAATCTTATAACTTTAGATTTGCATATGAGTCCCCTTTTCATGCCCTTACTCGTCAGCTGCAATTTAAGTGCAAAATTCATTTCAGAAGATTTTTCACCTTAAAACAAAAAACCTTATAATGCAGCTATCTGAATTGAAGTCGTCAAATATTAGGACAGTTGAGCAAAGAGTTGGTGGTCCCTACTCTCTACTGTCAATATTTGAATATTGCAAATATGGAAGAATAAATTATGCTACAGCTTATATGGATCAAACGCTGAAAATAAGTATGTGAATGTTTCTAAAATATTAAGATCATAACAAAACTTAAAAACTGCAAAGTATTTCGAAGCAAAATTAATAAAGAACAGAATTACTACCATTCGAAATACCGTCTATACACTTATCTCACGTCCTGCCATATCAGCTTTATGTTGATAGGATAACAGAAAGGGAATCAATTGTCGAAAATACCTCTCAAAGAAGCAAAGTAATTAGGTTTAACGTTTCCTGTGTAACTTATACTGCATTACCCTTTAGTTTGCCCGATCAGACTTTCGATAGCCTAGATATAAGAAAGAAGACAATCTCATTGAAGAAGGAAACTGTGACATTCAGATTCCCGGAAGTATCTCTTTAATCCAGATTAATTTTATAACTAATACTTTTTTGCATTATTTTACCATTATTCTTCCCTCCAATAAGTTTCGTTAGTTTAGAATTATTTCTAAATAATATGGTGACAAAACTTTCCAAAAAAAAGGGGGGATTAGAAGAAGAACTAATTTTCTAAAAACACATTTTAAGCGGCGAAAGGACACGAAAGAAAAACAAGTAACTACAAGAAGGCAACGAAAGTACAAGAAAGGATTTCTTCTTACAAATTGTATTTATTTCCTGGAATTTTCAAATCATTATGTTCAGCGGGTTTTCTCTTCAAGTTCCGCAAGCTCCACCTGAATATTTTGTTTCCTAAAACCATATTAAAAACTTAGACATCCGATGTTTTCTTGATTGAAATTTTGTTTATCTCACATAAAATGAAACGTTGCTTCAGATTAAAAGAAAAATTTAATACGTCTCTGCGTATTGAATCCTAGAAGTATATTTTTTCCATTCTCTTCTTGGCAACAGTTTCGTGTTGTTCTGATTTAATAAAAACAACAACTTTAAAGTTTAAAAAAAAAGATATTTTCTGACTTGCAGATTGCAAGCAACGTGTTCTGTAAACTTTGTTTTTAATCTACTTGCAGTTATGTATAACAAAAGGTTAAACGATGGAAAAAGTATTTATGATTAACTAAACACTTTTCTCATTAAAAACGTTTCATAACTTTCTAATAGAATTTAGACGTCATAAATAATGCTTAATGATTTCCAGTGAATCTAAATGTAACAGCCTTATCATTTAATTATTTTAAAGATTTTACATAACGTAGAAGTGATCCTATATTTCGCTGAAAAAACATTCATTCCTAGCAGCAAACCATATCGAATTAAACTTCAACAGGTTTTCTCATGATTTTAAACTTTCCGTAAACAGAAGCCGTTTCCTTAGACAAGTCATTCTCGAAAGACATGTCAACTAGTTTAAAGTAACTTGCCATAATCAGATACTTATATTAATTTCAAATAAATTCCTTCCAAAGAATATTCTGTGCTTGTCTTAAGTCATCTAAACTCCTATTACGAGCACGATATCCACAACACAGTTTGGTAAGATCAATACTTTTAATTTCTTGTCAATCAATTTTTAAGTCAAAATTTGTACTCAATTTCTAAAATTTACTATAATAGCTCAGGGCGAAATTTTGTTTCCTTTATCTTTTGTGGTTTCTGAAAAACATTTCATTTTATTTTAGATTTCAAAATTAGACTTCTAGGTCAAAGTTAACTGAGTCTGGAAAAGTTGCATTATTACATTTTATATTAATAAACAATGATTTTCTCAACTGAACAGGAAAACTGATTAAGGTTGATCTTTTCAAAATTGTTGAATTTTGGCTCTTGTTTCTGTATTAAACGATTACGCCACCTAACAGATCTATTCCATCCAGAATCCACTAGCAAAGGAAAGATTCCATTATTAGATGTCGGTCATGACAGTGTGCCATGCTATCTCTGTTTGAAAGCAAGAAGTACTACTATATGAAACCTTGCATAGAAAGTACTATTACATAAAACTCTAAGATTGCTTATTAACTATTTTATGAGCTACACTAATGAGAAACCAAAAGAGAAATTGAATTTACACAAATTAAATATATAAACAACGTAGTTCTCTAGGTAACATATTTATTCAATTAATATCTAGAAGTCACAGCTAAAATATGACAGAGAAAAACCGTTTGAAACATTAAATGGGGATACATTAATAACAGTTGTAGTCACCAAGACGATGAATACAAGCATACAAATGCATATGCATTGTGCTGCACAAGTGCCGTATATCGCTTTGTGGGATGAAGTTCAATGCCTATTCCACCTGCTCAGTCAAATTAGCAACGATCCGAGCTTGTTATGGTTAAAGCTCGATTTGTCGTCCAATCATGTCCCATAGGTGCTCGATGGGAGAAAGATCGGCTGATCTCGCAAGCCAAGGCAACATATCGATACTGTTCAGCACATTGGGTGATGGCAGCGATATGTGAACAAGCTTTATCCTGTTGGAAAATGCCCCATGGAATATTGGTAAAAATGAGATGACAACTGGTGAGGCCTGACGAACAAATTTGTTGTCAGTGTGTGTAGATAACAATGAGAGTGATTCTGCTGTCATAGAAAAATGTTCCGCGGACCATAACTTCTGGTGTAAGCGCAATCTGCCTAAGCTACTGAAAACTTGGTTTCAAGCTCTTGCCTGGCCTCCTTCTAACCAACGTACGGCAGTCACTGGCACAGAGACAGAAAGGCTTTCATCTGAGAATACAACAGATCTCCGTTCCACCATTCAAAGAGTTCTAGCTTGACACCACCGCATATTGCGGTGATTCGGACTTAGGGGTATGGTCGCTACAGAGCGTCCTGTTCGGAGCTGCCCTTCATATTATTCACTTGTTACAGTTCTCTGTATCACTTTGGTGCCAAGGAAAGCTCGAATGTCTGCTGCAGATGCAGTGCGATGTACCACAGAGATGCTCTGCGAACACGGCGGTCTTCCCTCTGAATGATAGCACTTGTGCGGCTAGATCCCGACCTTCCTGTGACCACTGTTGCCAACAAGCACACATAGTCCAATGCATCCCTGCTAAGTCTTCCTGTAATATCGCGAAAAGAAAATCCACTTTCTCGTAACCTTATGACATGACCTCGTTTTATCTTAGTAAGCTGCTGATATTACCTTCTTGGCCTCCTTAAAGGCATCATTAACTTAAATCTTGCTCACAACGCCCAATCCGGAAGACAAATAAAGCACACGAACTTTACATTGAGTATTTAAAGCAAATGGGATGTGCAAATTCATTGTGGCGCTAGAACGAAATTTCAATAAACATCATATCTCAGGTGTGCAAAACGTGCTTCCCATAGTTTGTTCACCTGGTGTAACTCCTTCTTATTCTGGGATTTAATTTTCCACCAGTGTACAGGTTGCCTTTTTTAAACTGACACTATTTGGAGACATCTCCTGCTCGACCTACCATCTGGAATGCCACCAAATTTGGTATGAGGACTAAAAACGACATGGAAAAAAAAGGGTAAAAAATATTAGTTCCGAAAGTTGCCGGTAAGGGGAAAATCTATTCTAGTCTATATAGCTGCGAATTAAGCAAATCAGTAACAGAGAAGAAATTTTAGTGCAATACTCCTTTACTAAAGCAAATTAACTTCACGAAAGGTTTACAGAGATGCTGTTTCTGTCCACCGTAGCACTTTATTAAAATAACCATTTCCTCAGCAAGGGCATAGACCATTTACAATATGACCATCCTTCTTGTGGATCACACGTTGCATACTGTACACAACACTCTCGATGACCGACTGTAATATGTCATCAGGAACGCTCAGCACAGCCTGTGATGTTTTTAAGGTCGTCAGGGTCGAAATCCCACCAGGTAGACCTTGAACTTCAAATAATCCTACAGAAAAAAGTCACTTAGGGTTAGTTCAGGGAAGCGAAATGGCTATGCAAGTGGAAAAAAAGAGACTTATGATCCTTTCTTCTGTGAAGTGATGGCGCACTAGCCCGCTGTACTGATAGATCAATGTGCGGTTGAGCTCTAGCTTGCATAAATGTTGCCTAATACAACCACTGACTCTGCTGAAGTTGTAAACTTACAAAATTAATCAGCATATCATGATACCTTTGCTTGGTAGCTGTGTCGTCTGTTAGAGTTATGTTCTCAAACAAAATGACCTGCTGAGGAAATCTGCTGCGAAGCCATATCAAACAGTGATTTATGGTGAACGCAGTGGGATTTTCTGAACTGCATGAAATTGTTCGAATGCCCAAGTTCGAGAATTGTGAGTGCTAACAGTTCTATTTAGATGAGAATTGGTCTCATCTGCCCAAACAATTCTTCATGGCCAAGATTCGTCGACCTCCATCCTGAAAAGAAAAGTCAGAGTTAATGCCACCCGTGTATCATAACCGTTGTGTTTTAATCCCTGCATAAGATTTATTTCATGAGCAAAAGTGAAAAACTTTGGAAAAGATTCAAATCCAATTGTCACACTATAGCCCGAGCTTTGCTACTACCAGCAATGGTCCCATAAGTGTCGTTCAACTATCGCAGTCGCGTTGCCAGTAACTGTCTGCTCTGTCACCTGTTTCCACCCTCTACAAAAGCGAACTGCGAAGGATCTTGTTTCTTTAAACTTCTGAATGCCTTTCTCTCATTAATTGTTAGAGGCCTTTTAAATAGCTTATTACGACTTCTAAAATCACAAAGAGCGACGGTTGCGTCTAAGTGATGAAAAACAACTTCACGCGTAACGCCCTCTGAGGTAAAATGAGACGCATGTTGAACCCAGCCAACATTCGGAGTACCTTCGGTGTTTTCTTCCTTATTTTTATAGAACAACTTACAGGCGCTGCTGTCGCAAGGTTGTATTTCAACGCCCTCTATAAACTATGATAAATTGAAAATTAAAATGAAATTAATTTCAAGAAATTTCTATTTATTTAGCATATTAACTACAAGTTATACCTATGCAAACATAAAAATAAGTCATCCAAACAAACTAATTTTCTCAACTATCTCAAAATTTCACAAAATAGTTTTAACTGCTACAGAATTTCTAATCAGATATTTTATATCTGAAGCATCCATGACATCATTTTCTATTCATCCCACTGACAAATCCCTAAAACGTTCTTCTGATATAGTTATAATCAGGCTGCACTTATCTAAAGATCCGGATTTTAATGGCAGATCAAATCTATGACCTCCATTTGTAGTCACGCATTCGGTCAGTTGCAGCCAAAATCAGTGATCAGTCCTTATGTTAATAATATATATTTAAATGTTTTGCCCATCAGTGCTGTTACACACCTCCCTTTCTATTTGAACAGCAATACATCCAGGTTATACACAGCGCCAGTGAAAAGCTCTCTACCCTTTCAAAAGTTCTACTTTATTTATTTCAAGAGCCAGAGAAAGAACTGGACTACCACTTTATCGCCTTGATCAGAAGTGTCTAATCCCCAGCGGACAGGATCCTAGGATCTTATACCCCTTTTTTCCCCAGACTCCAACCCACTCCATAGTACTTTCATCTCCCCAGTATTTTAAGTATAGCACAGACATTATACGTTTGGAAACATTCATGCCTTCTCTGAGATTCCAACACAGACCCATCAGTACGTTTAAACAATTCATATGAGTAAAGAAAAATATGGAATATCGATTACCAGCTCCAACTCACTACCACAATGAAATTGCAATCAATGTCATAATGAATTTGAGAATGGATTTCAAGCATTCAGAAAACATGTATTCCATCTCAGTGTGTTTGCTAACCCATTTTCATGTGGTAAAAAAATTCAATCTGAAATTACAAATAGAATGAATGAGTTTGGATTCCTATATGTAGCATGAAGAAAATTTATTAGTAGACTTTTAAAAGTTGAATTTGGGTAAAAGTATTTCGCATGCTTCACAAACATAAGCATTCATGACAATGTTTTAAAAGCATAATATACTTACAATCAAATTTTCCTCACATAAACCATATAAAAGAAAAATAAAAACTAAAAATTTCAGATGACTAACGTAAATTCACACTTTGCAGTCGCTACCCTGTCTATCAAATTATATACACCGGTACTCGAAAACATATGATCAATGATAGCATTAAACATCGTGCATTTTTATTATTTCTCAATAAATATGCACTTATGTAAAAATTTATTTTTTATATACACAAAAATAATGAGTCTGTAAAATATCCGATCGATGTAATTCATTTTTGGCGGGAACTGCGTGAAAGACAAGCCTAATTAGCTACCCAAACAAAAAGGATCAAGAGGGTTGTGATGTGCAAAGCAAGGTTACTTCATCTGACAGAGAATCAAGAGCTTTGAGCAATGTTAGTATCTCAGTGAATTCCTGCAATACGGTTTTTATGTCAGTGTGTAAGGACTCAAACGGTTTGTTAAGGCTCCAAAATATTATTTGGAATAATCTGAGAAGTAGCAAATCATCGGTCGTTTAGAAGCATGACAGACAATCATGGAAAGCAGTGAGATACGTGAATATTTCAAGACAGAGAGTCTGTACCCTATGAAAACAAGTTCATAACTCTGGAATTGTTGCAAGCACGCCTGGATTAGGTCTAAAACGAATAACAACTGCTTTTCAAGATCGATATCTGGCAATAGCTGCTCATCCTAACAGGAATTATACTGCTGAAGAGCTAAGTTTAGATCTAGCAAACCGCCGATGGAACCTTTACATCACGGCAAACTGTATATACAGAAGACTAAATGAAAAAGGCCTTAATGCCAGAGATCCAAGTGTACATGCTTCACTATTTTCACAACAAAAATGGAATATTTTTAATTGGTGCAAAGAACTTGAATAAACACTAATAGTCTCATGCTTCCTTTACAGATGACATGATGGTATGTTTAACATCTGCTTCTAAAGATGTCTACGTCTGGAAGGAGTCGAAAACGCGAAATCTGCCTTCGAGCGTTATGGAACGTGACCGTTTCAGCAATGCAAGTGTGATGGTATGGAAAAGAACAGCGTTTATTATTTCAGACTGTGTTCCTGAAAATTTAGCAAATAAAGAATATTGTTTAGAAATTGTTTTTGTTTACTAAATGTTGCCTGACCAACACTTATTTAAAAATGGTCATCGATTATACAGAAATTGATTGTTACTTGCACATACTAGTATGCTACCTTTGCGCTATGGATAAATATTACAAACACTAATGCAAAAATTGTTATACAATAATAGCATGCTGTAGAAACGCAGGTAAGTTCTGTCGTTTGACGTAATGTATAACAAAACTTGTTAATTTCCTTTGCATACTTAAAATCACACAAAAGAAATCTGATGTGGATACCCCGTGACTTTCTTGTATGGCCTATTAAATTAGACACATTTTTGCTGCAATTCATTTAAGCTTATTTCCTCGAATTTCATTAAAGATATATTTCTCATTAAGTCAACTCAATTTTCATTGCGCGGCAAGACAAAAATACATAATCAAAACAACTTTATTAAAAATTGTAAATCACAGGAAAACCTAAAAAGAAAACCAGAGTTAAAAAAGAGTAAAAAAACAATTTTCGCAATAAAAGTTAGAGTTTCTGCGCAAAAACAAGCCACTGGCCAGTGGTCAAGAAGACAAAATTTTCGGTTCACAAAGTTGAAAGTTAACTCTTGACCACACTGGCCAAAAAGATACTGAAGCTGGTACAACAACTGATTCAATTCACTTGTAGGGGTTTCGCTTAATTTTTCAATAGTTATTTTTAATTTTAAAACAACTTTGCTATATTTTGTTTCCCCAGTATCGCATTTTATGTAAATGAGGTAGAAGCAGTATTTAGTGGGAAGTTACAGTCACTTCCAGAGACGAGCACAGAAGTTCTCAGTAGAGAGTGTTCTGCCTTTTGGCCACGTCGTTGCTATTAACCTATCTTATTACGTTCGGTCATATTCTTAAGTACGTGTTAGTATTCACCGGTGAGGTTTGAATAAGGGCCAACTCGGTTACTTATTTCTGTACAGCTTCGGCTAAATTTTAGTTAGAATTAGTTTAGTTTCTTATTTGCTATCTTAAGTTAAAGCCCAAGGGGAGGCTTTCCTGTAAGCCTCCTTTTGGGAAGCGGCCGATTGTTACTATTCTTTGAGTTGAATAAAATGGTATTTTAAGCCTTCTTTGGACTTTGTTTATGTAGTTGTAAGAAGAATACTGAATAGTCCCTATACTCTTCCCTAGTTACCAAAGACACTCGAATTAACTAGAAATCTATACAATGTTCTACTAAGAGCTTCAAATGTAAACTAATGGCGGCCTCGTTAGGCCTAATGCCACTCAAACTTTAAATTATTGATAATTTTACAACTGCTGCGTGTAGATTTTAAAAAAGCCGATCTTAACCGAAACATAAGAATAACATTATTCAATGGCTTTTCAAGTAAAAATTGCACAATTTACCAACATATAAGAATAAAAAATCTGAGCTTAGTGACCTGGGTAATCTAGTGGGAAAATATATATGTATATGTGTGTGTGTGTACTTTTGGTTAGGCCGATTGCAAAAAAGGGAGGTACACAACTAGATGCTATAACAGTCTCATATACAAAATTTCAACGATCTACGGCTACTCATTTTTGAGTTATTCTGGATAGAGTACGCTGTATCTAGGATAGCATACAGCGTACAGACGTCACGAAAAAAAAATCTGTTCCTAATCCTTTTTACAATACATTCTGGAAAAAAGCAGATTCTGTCCGTATGTACAGATATGACGCCAAAACCTCGTTCAAATGGATTGGAGAGCGGTCAAAGTTGATATTTTCGTTGAAATATGATACACGAATTTCTTCGCGATTATAATACTTCCTTTACTTCGTACAAGAAAGTAATAACCAAAAAAAAAGTTACTGATTTTGGAAGTTTACAGCAGTTTACAAAGACACTGAAAAATAGCACAATCGGTTATTTGGAAACTGCCTTTAATTTATTAGGCAGTTTTATAAAAAAGATTTTTGTGAGATTATATGAATTTACTCTGTATACTATTTTTTACTTCCTACAGTTTACTCACTTACTTTACTTTTCTTCATGTATAGTGTAAACTGAAGTTAATTTCCGTTAAAATGTTCTCCATGATAGGTGAAGGTTTCACAAACAGATCACATCACATGTACCTAGTCAAAATTAACCAATGCGATATAATCCTCAATTCTTATGCGTAGTCATATGAACGATGAGTTTTAAATAGGTGGAGAAGCAATAATTTCAAAGTCAGATCTCACAATCAAGAATTTTTTGTATTTGATGTATAAGTTACATGTGTTTCTCCCGCCTTCTTAGCATGCCTTCGTGGTGCAGTGGTCAGTACGCTTGGCGCATATTCGAGGGGTACGTGGTTCGAGTCCTGGCGAGTGCACTGCTCATTTTTCACGTCTCCTGCTTTGAAATAACCCTAATGTCTCTAAAGTTGCGTCCGAACTAAAAAAGGTATTGGATGAGGATTCTCCATCACCAGTATTTGGTGATTGGGGTCCCATAATCCCCAATCGCCCTTTGAAAGGAGAGTATATAAGGTATTTCTCCAGCCTTGTTAGCATGCCTTCATGATGTAGTGGTCAGCACACTCGGCGCATATTCGAGATTTCCGTGGTTCGGCTCCCGGCGAGGGCATTGCTCATTTTTCACATCTCCTGCTTCGAAATAATCCTAATATCTCCACATATGTTTATAGTAATGATATAATTTGGACCCTTCTCGATTTATTCTTTTAAGCTGAATTCTTTGTTTAATTCCGCTTCCATTTTAATTCTAAGTCAGAATCGCAACATTCATACATAAAATCACGTAGCCTCCAAGTGAAGGGCAAACACACCAATGTACAGTTATAATCTGGCAAAAAAGCAACTTTAATTTGGCCTTGATTTTAAGTAAAATTTACTTTTAAATCTACACCAAATTTTAATTGGCTTAAATAAATATTAAAGCACATAAAATAGATGTAAATTTAAAATGTAAACCAATCTGAGATTGCTTTTTCCTTAATTTTGTAAACATCACGTCTTACATAAATGCATTTTACAGACAAAGTAAGGCTACGAAGACCTCAAAGAAACCGAAAGTAAAGAGAAAAAGAGTCCAAAGTAATTTTTAAATAGCATCGCATTCTCTCTATCAGTTTTGGCATTTCTGAACTGTGCAGTATTATAAGTAACTGAATTTATTTTCTTCAAAATTCATTTCTTAGCTATTTTTCATCCTACCTGATATGATTTTCCAGTTTCTTTTCGCCCGATTCCTTTCTTTGATTTTTTGAGAGCACAAAAAAAGGCTATTCCTATTAAATCTGCTTTATTGTATGGTTTTTCAAATAAATTCTTAAATTTCTGATGGAGGATGAGATACCATTCACGTTTCTCGAGGTTCAAATTTGCACCATCCTACTTCCTACATATAAATTAATATGCTTCATAGTAAAATTCCTTCTTACGATGCTCGATTCTTGAAAAATATTAAATTCCCCTTTTATAGTGTAAAAGTGTTGTTTCTACAGGAATTCGATTTTGGAATTTATTGATTTACTGGTAGATTATTATACCAATTGAGCTGTAGAAGATATTTCCTTTTCTCAAAATGGATTTATTAGATTCCAGTAAAGGATACTAGGGCTATTTGCCTAAAGGTGGGACGCATTCGAGGAGGACCTTCGAAGGGAAACTGGTTCCTATTCATGTACACAAGTGGAAAATCATGAGTACCTATCGATGGGCTGTTTCTCTCTCTCTCTCTCTCTCTTAGTTTTATTTACTTACTTAGGAGTTATTGCAAAGTGTCATTAGGTTTAGAAGGAAGAAGTTAGATAACGGAAAGAATGTGTTTAAGTCATCAGTTAAGTGAAAGACATCATTCAAAAGAATTAGCAAGATAAAATAATATAAACTGTGCGTTCTTTCGATAGCTTAAGCCAGCAGTTTCCAAACGTTTTGGCTAGTGAAGAACTTTTCAGAATCAATTTGTACGGCACAGTCCCTTAAACTTAATTTATGTCTTATAATTTAATAGTGATCAGGAGTACTGTTAGAAGGATTAACAGTATTAACTTGTATAGGGGATAAATAGTAAAATAATTAACTTGTATAGAGAACTTGTATTGTACTTGTATTGTATAATTAAAACTTTTATTGTACTTGCGTTGCATAATAGTAAAGGAATTAACTTGTATAGGGAATTTGTATTGCAAACTCGTATTGAACTTCTGAAGGAATTAACTTATAAAGGATTAACTTGTACAGGGGATAAATAGTAAAGGAATGTAAAGAAAACAGTTATCTAAACAGCAGAATAATTTCACGCAATGAAATTATTTATAAATCTTCCAGATTTGTAATAATATCTCAGTTTATTCCCAACTACTAACCAATACCCATGATTATTGTCAAAATTTTGCCATCCAGAAAAGTTATTTCAAAATTCGATAAATCACACCATTTGCATTACAACAGATTATTGTTGCCCTTCAGGTTAATCATTCACACAGCTCCTTCAGGTTAACCATAGTTCAATTAAAACACATATTTCTTCATTATTTTCTATTCAAAATTTTTATTGATCCTTACAGAAAACAATTTGAGTTCAATTCAGTCTAATTACACTGGTGTCCAAAAGTTAAGCATAATTGATAATTATGTGAATAAAGAAGGAACTGTAAATCAGAATGGCGGGAAACGTGATATGCGAGTGTAAAATGGTTATAAAATAAGGAAGCAAATCAAAAGAAAGATAATAATTAATCTTATTATCCAAAGTAGCAGTTTGAAAGAAAACTGAGAATAGCAAGGGTTCACACTTTAAAGAAAAAATGAAAGAAAACATTAAATAAATTACTGATGCTGCAGTTTAATAAGGCGTGTGGTCAGCTCTGACAGCTAGGCACGCTGCACAGCGATTTACTATACTTGCTATGAGATGATGAATGAGTTGTGGGCTCAAACGGTTCCAAGCTTCTTGGAGAGTTCTCTTCATTTCTGTAACGGAGCATGGTGGGTGCGAAAGGGCTGCTATTTGTCTCCCGAGCATAACCCATACATGCTCGATAGGATTTAAATCAGGGGAGTTCGCAGGCCACGACATACGCTGGATGTTTTCCGTTTCAAGGAACTCATCAACTAGCACCGCTCGGTAACATGGCGCATTATCATCCATGAATATGAAGTCAGGACCGACAGCACCTCGAAACATAAGGCTCAAGAACTTCTTCTCTGTATCTTTGACCAGTCACAGACCCCCGTGTCAAAGAAATAGAGGTCTGTGCGGCCATCCATCATGATACCTGCGCATACCATTACTCCCCTTGATAGAAAATGATGGCTTTCCGATATGTTTCTTGGTTCAAAACGTGTTCCACGTTCTCTCCATATCGTTACCCGACGAGCATCAGTACTCATCAGACTAAACCGGGACTCGTCACTGAACATCACATTGGCCCACTCTCCCACACTCCAATGTTGATGTTTCAAACTCCAGTTCAAACGAGCGCGTTTCTGCGCAGACGTGAGGGAAATGCAAACTGTTGGTCTTCTGACATACAGGCCAGCATGATTGAGTCTCCTGTAAACAGTTTGTCTCGAAATTCGTATTCCTGTGGCGACTGTGAGCGCCGAACCCAGTGCTATGGCAGTACTGCCCCTCTGACGTCGCGCACTTATTACCAGATAACGGTCTTGGCGAGGGGTTGTGACTCTTGGTCGACCTGATACTGGTCGTCGGGTAACACTGTCTCCTGTTCTTTGAAACCTCTGCCACAGTCTTGAGATCACAGACTGGTTCACATTCAGAATTCGAGACACTTCGGTTTGTGATCGCCCGGATTCCAACATTCCAACGATTCTTCCTTTCGCAAACATCTCCAATTGACGTCTTTGTGCCATCATTCAGCTTGTTTGATGGTTAACAATGTTCTTTCGCACAGCAGTAGCCCGAAACTTGTCTGAACTGCTTATGCTGCGTGAATCGGTTTCTCTGCGTTCCGATATGCGCAGGTGTTTCGCGTAGGACGTAGTCGACTGAAAAGTTTTGCATAAACCCAAAGTTTCTTCTTCACCCGATTAATATCCGCAAGAAATTTGGAATAATTTTACGAATATTTATTCCATGGTTTTTGCATTTTACAATTTATGCTTAACTTTTGGACACCAGTGTATAATGCACTGTAGAACTAAATTAAGACATAACAGATAAACTTTTGATGAGTCTATGGCTGCAATTTTGGGTACGCTCACTAACAATGACCTTGATGAATGCGCTCGGAACAGCCGTGGACGAACAGCGGAGTGCAAAGATGGAGGAAACACAGAAAGAATCGAACAAGGAGTGGGATTGGTGGCATCAACTCATTCAAACCGCTCACTCCCTGGTCCGATTTCTTTCAACTGTACTTCTGAGATTGCGTGAAAACATCTTTCTATACCGAACTAACAATAAAATTCTGAAATAAAAAAATGCTAAAATGTTAAAAAATAATACAACCTAAGCTCACTTTTAAAGATTACATTATTTTATTACTGTAATTGATATTTTGTTGTTCTACAAGGCACAACGTAAAAATAAATTTTTAGATTGGAAGCAGATCAAAAAGAACAGAAAGCTGTCTGCTGACAATACTACCGGCATTTTCTTTTTTTTTATCTAGTTTGACAAAATGATATCAAATAACGTTCTAAAATTTTCTATGCGGTGCGGCTGACATTTGTTCTGCAACCTTGAAAGAATACATTACATGGAAACATTTATGTTTATAAATACATACTAATCTTAAAGAGTATTAAAGGGAAATTCGCAGCTCTTGACTACAAGACGTTAGCAAAATAAATGAACAAATAAAAGTATAATTTACTGTTTTACATAAATGTTATAATAATATTGTATAAATAAAAGGTAATACCTAATATACATGAATGTACTCTGACAGTATTCGAGGAATCGAAAAGAAACTCAAAGAAAGAGCTCCAAGGAAGCTGTAGGAACCAGATCCGCGGCTAGAGGAGGAGCGCTGGAGTGGTGAAAAGAACGAATGATTAAGATTTCCGAAGGTCGCGACTGAAGGAGCTACGGAGCAATGACAACTGAGAGTCCTAGGAGGAAACTGAGCGCCAATAATCTACGCACTTTAAACAGATCCTTTCACTGCCTGATGGGAAAATAAACTCCATTCATTTGCAAACAGGAATGATCAGTTTTGCTGAGATACGTTGGTTTATTTAATGTTTTATTTTTTAAATACTAGATGGAATACAAGCAAACCACAGCGCACATATGCACATACATAAGACACACACATCAAAAATGTCAGAGACGCTTCCAGAAAACAATAAAGGAAAGAATGTTGTGTTTACATAAGAGGAATCAAATTTTTGGCTCGCTTATAAACAAGAGCTCTCCGTGAAATGTTAAAGAACTACTGCTCGGTTTTTGCTGGATCGCTGATCATTCGCTTAGTAAAATGAATCGGTTCTTTGAATCTGTTCTGGAGCAGGTCGTCCAACTCTAGATAATTGCAAGCAAATGTCTGGTTCTACATTTAAGCGGCTTCGATATTTTAGTTTGACACTTGTATAGGCGATAAATCCCGCTTCACAATATATGTGAGAAAGGTAGCAACTCTAATTCTGCTTTTTCAGATCAGATTTTGAATTCATCTCATACATGAAACCAAACCTCCGGTAGTTTTTTGTTTCGAAACGCGATTTGTAGTGAGACATCAAATATTTACAAGACC
>KK117571.1:512525-551579 GCA_000611955.2 Stegodyphus mimosarum | reverse complement strand
ATTTAACCTACGTTCAAGCTGAACACATTCAGAATCCATTTAAAGTCCTTAGGCACCTCCTCTTGAGCAGTTGGAGGAGGCAGCTCCTTAGGCAACTCCTCCTTAGGCTGTTGGAGGAGGCAGCTCCGTTAGGCTATTTCCATAGCAGCTCCTCTTGAGCTTGTAATATTCCAACAAGTCAAAGCTTCGAGATACTTATGAATATTTTCCTGTATTTTTTAAATACTGATGCTATTTCTAATCAAGAAGACTTTTGTAAGAGGAAAGCAATTGTATCTTTTTTCCATGCACTCCCAACTAATACGTAAGTTTCTTTTTAAAAGAAGACGCTTGGAAGTTTGCATCAAAAAATGTAATATTTTCTTTTTGGAATGACTATTTCATCCATTAAGTTTGCTAAAAATGTCTGCCAAATATGCCATTTTGAAAACTCATGCTTCCTCATTTAAAACCGGTGCCAGTAGAGAATTACTGGTCCATCAAAAGTGTTACTGCTTCAGCATTCAGCTGAATCAAACGCATGAACGCTTTTTCGCGAGACAACAACCTTACTTCTGTGTTCAGTAGGTGGGACTTGTGGCGGTTTCCTAATCTTCACACATTAGTTTGAAGAGCCTCCTTTTAAGAAGTCGCAATTTTACAGAGAATATTTTTATAGCTGTTTTAAGAATATCATTAGCTCAGAAGGCATTTTTCTCTAGACTAGCGCATATCTATAAAGAATGTGATTTCAGCTGCTGCATTTCCTTCCCGTTTCTTTAATTTTAGCAATGGTTCCAGCACTGCGTTCCATCATTGCCTTTGTACCATCTGGGAATATATCTGTGCAATTTTCCCATGGTATTTCATTTGATGAGAGGAATCCATCTAAAAGGTTAAGCATCGTCGAGCAAGAGTGTTACTTGATAAACGGGATTACCTTGATTGGAATATGGTACAAAATACTTAGCCGAACTATGACATCTATCGAATTTCTAAATGTTCATTTTGTGACCGATTGATGCAATTATTAAAATCATTTACATTTTTGAAATCAAATTAACTTCTGCCTTTAGGATGAGGAAAAAGAAGATCTTGCCTTGTTTCCGTCGTTTGAATTGCCCAAACGTGTGTTCGTCTGTCCATGATAAATCCAGTTTTTCTTTAAACAGCTTTTGAATGCTTTCTTTTCTTTGTTTAGGTTTGCTCAGCTGCCTTCTTATCCTTTTTTTGAACTTGCTACATTTTTATGTGAAATCTGTTGGCCATGTGTAAACTAATTTAAAAAGCAACTAAAGAAATTTATTCATCCATGTGATACTCATATTCCAAATTGTAAAATTTCAGTTTTTATTTCTCTGCTTATCATTCTGTCAACAAAATTAAACTATTTTATTTTTGCACCACAAATATAGTATTACTGTGTAGACAAAGTATCAGTGACAGAGTTCAATCACTGAAAAAATTGAATTATGACAGACTGAAATCGATCTACCACAGCGTTAAGAACTTCACGTAGATATTTGATTTCCATTCCTACTTAGTTTTTTCCTTTCACAGAAATTTCACAGAGCTCTAGTATTAAAGGCCTACAGTTCCTTGCATAATATCACCTTATAATTACTACTATCAGGACACAAACTAAATAAAGATGTACAATAGATGTTATAAACACAGCTGAATCACTGTTTTCAGATCTGTGGAATACTTATTTGTAAAAACTATATCTTGAAGAGCCATCGAATCCTTACTTTGTAATAAAAGAATGTTTTCCCAGTTCTTTTGACTAAGTGAAGTTACAACTCTTTCCTGCACAAAAAAAAATGTTCAGCAGTATGATGAAAAAAACTGAACCGTCTTGTTGATATTCTAGACTTGGCTTTGCTCTGTGCAGCCGATCAAGCGGTTTCGATTGAGTAGAGCCAGTCGTGTAGCTAAAATTTAATTCATTGTGACTGTACATACTATTTTGTGTTCAAGACACTTAGCCACAAATGGTGGTTAAATGTTTGAGCACCGAGTGAGTGCGTTTTATATTCCTTTTAGTTAAAATAAAAAGGCTGTTACAACCTTCGCCTGCAGTCATCTGTTCTTTCAAGACCTAGCTAGAATTCGCTATTTTGTCTTTCAGTAGTGACTACCAGTTTATGCTCCCAAAGTACACAAGAAGATTCTACAGACTCACCACTATTTCTATGCCGTACAGACACTATATACTTAAGAATATTTATGCATTTCTGAGATTCGAACCGTGGCCCAGAGATAAAGTAGTCAGCATTGTTAATTAATATACAGATCAGGACGGTCGCAACCGCTAATAGTCGCTTAGAAAGTCGCCCAGTTTTCCTTAGAATGTCCTTCACGGATGCATTTCTTCCTTTGGGCAGATAGCCATCGAGTATTTTGCTATATTCAAATAAACCAAATCATCGTTAATCTCAACGATTTTTTTTATTTTTGTGGGACGTTCTGGAGCCTTTAAGGGCTCCGAGCAGCAAAGTTTGGAAACCGCTGGCTTAAGCTATAGTAAAAAAAAATACGTCATTCAGAAAAATGTTGTTGAATAGTTAATAAAGGCCATTCAAGATGAAAGCGGCAGCTACTTCATGCAGCCTTCAAAGTAATAAGCTTTACAAGAAGCCACAACTTCGCATTTTTAATACCTGCTCTTCACCAATGTTAATTGTTTTCTGACGCTATGAGATTTTCATCTTGTACATAGAGTTATTTGGTATCTCATGCATTTTTCTGACTTGTAATTAATGCGTTATTAATTTTTAACATGTTTAATTATAGTGAAAAATGGGCTGCCTATTATGATGAGTATTTGTACTTAATTATTTAACGTATACTTAAAAAGAATGGTACGAAATGTTGCGAGGCAAATGAAAACAAGAAGGTAATAAATGCATATAACAGCTTTTAGATCAAATAGTACATAGAATTAAGCAGCAATATCTGCAATGCATAATTATAGTGAAACATAATTTGTCAAAGCAACATTTATCACTGACATTCCAAAACTACTGAACAATCCGTGATTTGACAGTGAGTAACATATTAGACGTTTAAACGCCTTAGTTGCTTAATTATTCGTAAGTTCTCTAACTTTCGATATTAATTGTGGAAGGCAGACTTCTTGAAGATGTAATGTAATTCTAAAGAGTTAAGGACGGAGCTAATAAAAAAGGCATCAGTGGAATTTTGGTGAAACTGAAGAATTTAAATTTTTGGTCTATATAAAATCTTAATTGAATTAAGATCATTTGAATTTCTGTATTCCAAAAAAAGTATATTTACGGGCGTTTTGCTTTTATTAATTACATAAAAGAATTTTAAAATGTGCGTATAAGTTTCAAGCAGAAAACATGTACACAAATGGAATGTTTCCAATTTTTCCAAAGCTTAGAAAATGCCAACATAAATTATTTGATAAGAGAAATGTACGAATTCTCTAAAGCTATGTTTCAAAAGCTGGCTAGAAATTTTACGAAAAAACATAGATTTTTCAAACACTTCGAGCAGAAACGATATAAAATAAAGTGTATGGTGCTTAGATATAGTTCTTAGAAAGAGAAATGTAGCAGATGTCTTACAAAAAGAATGAAAACCGATTTCTATGCAAACGATGTTCTTGAAATGTCTGCTCCCAGAATTTGATCCCGAAATACATACCCCAAACGCCCATTTTGCAGATCGAGTGACGCTGAATTTCTTTAATTTTTTTTCGCCTTTTTCAACATTGAACAGCAAAATCAACCATGAATGCTTTTTGGTTTAAGGCTGGTTGTTTGACTTCATAAATATTCGTCTTATCGTTTTTATAGTAATACTAAAAACCGTAATATGGTTAGCCACAGATCCTTTAATCGCACTAGTTGGTATGACGAGGGTAATTATTAAAATTAACTTTAAAGTAGTGGAGTTCCTCTGAGAGGACATTAATTTAATTACTTAAAATTATACTCACATGCTTATGCTATGGGAAACTTAGTTAAACAGTAATTTTTAAGTAAAATTTCATAAAGTCTTTAGCGGTATCGACAGCTTAAGTTTTAAATCACGGAATAACAGTCTTAGAAAAATTAATTGCTCCAGAACTTGAAACTAAATGCCTTTTTTCGCTGTTTGCGATTTCAACTGTGTAATATTTGGATCTGTACGCGATTAAGTCCTCTAATTATAAAAAAGTCTACAATTTAGATATTTTTAAACCACAGATGAGCTTGTGTCTGGACTACCGTTACGATAAAACCGACGCGATACCATAAAACGATATCTCCAATAAAACGCGTTTAGAAATCTAAATGAAATGGAGTGCACAGAGTTTCCTGTTTATCTCAACTAGGTAGTTTAATTTCACTGTTATTAGTGTTAACAGATCATTATATTTTATATCCGATTATATTTTATATCCGACCCTTATTATGAACTAATGAGTGCACTTTAAACTATTGAGTTTGCACATTTCCACATCAGTCGCAAATTAAACGTACTGTTAATCTCACATGAGATGCGCAGCTATTATAGTGTACGCATATGACAAAGGAGCGACTCCATAATAAATTACATACGATTACATTTTTAAAATTTCTTACATATTATATTTGTCAGTGAAAAATAATTAATTATTAATGCATTCTTTCACGCTGGTAAAAGCATTACTATTTAATAACAGGACCTTACAGCTCCATGTATGTCATTTGCAAAACTAAATCTTTATTTCTCAGAATTAAAGAATATAATGCTTTTAGCAATTAGACCTTAACTTCTATTATTGGCAAATGAAAACGGATGATAATTATACTTCCAAAGTATTACAATAAAACACAGAATCTTCAGGGCTGATGATTATAATAAATTACGTGATTTATCTTATTATGTGAGAAGTTCTTCAGACAAAGGGAATAAAGATATTTCGATCAAATACAGTTATAAGAATTTTTAAATCGGATGAGAAAGCTAACTGATTTTTATCCAATTCATTTGGATGTAAAGCAAAGAATGTTTCATAATCTAAGTTACAGTTATAGTGAAATATGATGAAACAATACAAGAAATTTAGATTAGAAATTAACGCTGCAATTATTGTCAAGATCATTACATGCTTATAAGGTATTTCTCCCCTTTTCTTAGCATGCCTTCGTGGTGTAATGGTCAGCACGCTCGGTGCGTATCCGAAAGGTCTGAGGTTCGAGTCCCGGCGAGGGCATTGCTCATTTTTCATCTCTCCTCTTTCCAAAAATACCTAATGTCTCTACTATGACCCCCGAACTAAAAAGGCTGGTGGGTGATGATTCTCCAGCACCAAGATTTGGCGATTGGGTCCCCTAATCACCAGTAGCCCCTTAAAAGGAGGGAGTATGTAAGGTATTTCTCCCGTCTTCTTAGCCTGCCTTCGCGGTGTTATGTTCAGCATGCTCGGCGCGCATTCGAGAGCTCCGAACTTCAAGTACAGGCGAGGGTATTGCCCATTTGTCATGACTCCTGCTTCAAAAAAATCCTAATATCTCTACATACTATAAGTTGCTAACACTTTTATTCCTATAACTATAGTTTTTGTTTGTTTGTTGCTTGATCACAGCAAGCTACGCTGTGTTTATCTGCTTAAGTGGAGAGATGCCTTCGTGGGAAACTTTCTAAAGGAACTGGGTCTTATTTACGTTACAAGTGGGAAAATCTATGAAACCAGCAGCAGGAGGCACAATAAGGAATTTTTTTTAATACGAAACTATGTAAAATTACATTACATTAGAAATATATCTCGACGATGTATTGAGGCTTAAACAAGCACTTCGAAAATAGTTGGTATAAAGTTCTAAATCAAAAATTAACACTGAAAATTTATATTAGAACAGTAATCCTTTGTAAAGTGTTAATTATCATAACACATATAAACAAGAGCTATGTGCCCTGAGTACTGCACAATATTTCTTGTAATTTTGTTGCTGTAAAACTTGAATAATCAACACATATGACTGTAAAATTTACAGTTAGAGTAATAATCAAGCTGAAAATTTTGTTTATGTTTTTAAATTTGAAATATTTAAGTAAAAAATCATATAATATAACTAGTTTCATATTATAGACATGGGTTTTAAAAGAAGATTTTTAAAGTTCCGTATGAAAAATAATTAAATACATTTAATTTTAAAATAATACATCCAGTTTTAAAACTTTTCAGGGTAATATTTCGAAAGAATCCATGAAAAAGGTAAGGTACTTAAAGGGCCATCTAAGATATTCGGTGTCCGTGGCCTAGTAGCAATATAATACGCTTCTGTTCACATCAAAATTCATTGGATGGGGTAGGGGGAGGGTTGACCGGCAAAACTTTATAAAAGTTTCAGAGCTAGAAAAAGTCAATTTATTACCATTATGGAAAAAATTCAAGCAGAAAATTCACCCAAAATTTAAAAAAAAAAAATCTGATGTCTACACCACATGACTTCCTTGTACGGAATATTAAATTATAGGCATTTTTTCTTGCATTTCATTTAAACTTATTAGATTGAATTAAATCTATTTAAAATAAAAACTCAAAATATCTCTATTAAAAATTACGAAGTAAATCTTAAACACTTATTTCCTCGGATAAACTCCAGAATGGATTAAGCATGATTTAATTCTTAATAATAAAAGAAGGCGTTATCTTTGTTGTTGCGAAGCTTAGTTTCTCTAGATTGGCAATATATCCACTATTCTCCTAAGTTTAAAATGTAAGCAAATACGGCTGCTATGGTAAAAATAATTAGGCTTAGCCGCACTTAAACAACTTCTAAATTGGTGCTATTTCTACAAATATTGCATGCAGATTTACTAGAGGCATAAAAACCTTAACCGGAAGACAAAAACACCATAATTCAATCATTTTAAAAGCAAAAAATGCGCAATTTACCAACATATAAGAATAAAAAAACTGAGCTCACTGAGCCGAGTAACAGAGTGGATATATATTTATATAGAGAGAGATATAAGCAAAAAAGAAGGATCTTAGAAATTCAAAAATGTAGGAACAAAACGGTCAAAAATAGCGCTTGAAGCTGCTGATTTTAAAATTAAAGCTAAAAAGAATTGTAAGTTAGAAACCTAGCGAAAATCGTAAAAATAATTTGTAGTAGCCTATCAGTTTTCTGGAAAAACACGATGTAATATGAGTGACAATGCAAATTGAAATAATTTTGTAATATAAACCTATTCATATTATAGAAAAAGTGAAAACAAGCTTACAAAAACTACAATTATTAATCTCCTATCTCAGAGGACATATTACATCGTGTTTTCCGGAAAATTGGCAGGCTACTACAAATGAATTTTGAGATTTTAACTAGGTTTCTAACTTACAATTATTTTTATCTTTGCATATATATATATATACTTTTGGTTAGGCCGATTGCAACCAAAAAAAGAGTTGCACATCCACATGTTATAGCAGTCCTATGTACAAAATGTCAACGTTCTGAGGCTACTCGATTTTTAGTTATGCAAGCTACTTGCATACATACGTACGTACAGACACTAAGAAAAAATCTTTTCTGAATCCATTTTAAATCAGTTTTATAATTCGTTTGGGGAAATAAGAGTTCTTTATTTAGTCCTTACGTGCAGATGTCACGCAAAAACATCGTTAAATTGCATTCCATAGCGGTCAAAATGGATATTTTTGTTAAAATATGGCACCCGGAATTTTTCATGATTATAATACTTCCTTTACCTCGTACAAGAAAGTAAAGATACCTGTATGAGCAAAAACAAGCTAGTATATAAACAAAAACAAAGGTAACTTACCGTATTTTACGAACTATAAGACACACTTTAATTTTTAAGCATTTTTTAAATAACAATTTTTATAGTTTTTATTATTAGATTGCGAAGACAGACTAAAAAAAATTCTTAGTTTCTAAAACCGAACTGACCTTTAAAATCTTTGAAAATCGTCATCTGAACTTTCTTCTCCTTCTTCTTCCTCTTCATCGTTGTCCTCTTCACATATAGGATGGTGTTCCCTGCCATCGAAAGCGTTACTGATACCGCACTTCTTGAAAAATTTAACAAAAAAATATCCCCGCTGGAGGACCGAAACGCAGCTCAACTGGTCTGTTTGCTTGTTCTTTCTGCATATGCTATTACTTTCAAATTGTAGCACACATCATATGAATACTCTTTATTATTTTTCCACTGCGAAACTAGTTACTAACAAAAATATTGTACTGTTACAGATAGCACAAATAACTGGCACAGTAGGCATTCAAGTTCACTGGCATCGTAGACTGCAGTGACGCATAGGCTAGATAATTTTCTGGCTTTGTGATTGCGCGAAGGGAAGAAGACAATGTTGCCAGTTGCAGCCATTTGAATCCAATGCTGCCAGATATAGATAGGTTTCCCCTCGGCATCGAATATATGGCCATTTTTCAGACTGGCGGGAAATTTAAATCAAACACTGGACATATTTATGTTAATTTCTAGTATAAGACGGACCTGAATGTTGGAAGCAATTTCTTAAAGAAAAACGTGCGTCTTGTAGTCCGGAAAATACGGCATATATTAATTTATTTTCCTACATTTTTCTTTGGAAAATTGGTTAGTTATATCACACGTATTATTAAATAAGTCACTCAATGAATGAAATACTCAAATCATTTAATTTGCTGTAACCGAAAGAAGACCGTTATTCTTTTCATCGCTAAAACAAAAATTCACCACTGTGATTTGCAGTGGCTATACTTGAAAAATTGCGCATTGCTATGGCCTCGTTAGGAAATAAAGACTCAGTTTTGGAGTCAATAATTGTCCTTAAACTACGTTCCGCAATAGACAGATGTTTTTTTTATTTTCAAATATATATAAAGCGAAGGTATTCTTTAATAAAATTATTTTCTAAATCTTCGATGTACATCTAATTGTATCTTCATTTAAATTTTTTAGACTCAGTAAAAACACAAATTTTCAGTAAAGTCATCATTTGAGCAAATATCTTTCTCTTTTGCACTTCTGCTGAAAGTTTATCAATAATTGTTTAATACGTATTTACGTGGAAACCGTTATTGGCATCAAATTCAACTTCTATCGATGTATTTAGATCGTATTGTTATCTTTTGTATAATCATTTGTACTCATTTCATCCGAACAATTTAGTACCTTCAGATAAGTAAAAGTTAAATGATTCCGTATTTTGTTTCCGGCTGAACATTTTCTAAAGAAGAGCATAATCTAATAATGCTTGTTATAGTAATATCTACTTTATGGAGTGATATATTAATTTATCAATGATTTCTAATATTTTGCTCGAAAATGCTACCATAAGTGCAGTTTTCAGTGAGTTCAACAACCGTTGAGCTTCAACTTTTCTGACAGAATTTTGAAAATTATCTTCGCAAATTTTATTCAAAGTATCTTTTATATTTTCATGACAGGAAACCATTGCTTTCAATGAATCAATTCTTGCTGACCAACGAGTGTCGCTTAATTTTGGGGGGAACTTTGTTTTCGTTACTACTGCAACTTTTAAAATTTCTCGGCTTGATACTGAAATGGCAAAGTGAACATTCCGCTGCCGATTCTCCAATTAAATTTAAAGAATGTGCTGTACAGGACGCGTTAATGATTTTAGATTTAATGCGTGCTTGGAGATTGTTCTGTATGCCCGACATATTAAAGTCATCATCATAAGACTGTCCTCCAGAGTCTTATAAATGAATGTGTAATAAATAAATAATAAATTAATAGCATTGATACAATATATATTAATTATAAATAGTATTATAATTAAATAATAATTAATTAATAGTTTTAAAATATAATTTTCCATTTCTATGTTTTTATAGCCATCATTTTGTAGAAATTTTAAAATCCTTCTAATGGAGATTCCATTTTTACTGGCATACCTAATTACAATCATTAATTGATCCATATGGGAAATATTGGGCCTTGTATCTACTATAATAGAGTAATACTTTGCTTCTTTTAATTACAGGATAATAAAACTTATAACATCGCTGCCTATTTCTAATTATAATGTTTACAAATTCTGTTTTGACGAAACTCGTTGCAAATATTTGCTAAAAAATAAGAGCCATGCCCATCAACTTTGTTTACAAAATTACACATAATGTTGTTGTAGGGTGTGGTATAATTTTACCCTAAAGGTTTTATGCATCCTAAATAATTTCCATTTTGTTTATCACTTTGTTTCCATTTTGTTTAATTTCCATTTAGTTGTCTCCCCTGCAAACCAAACCTCCCGAACCTAAAACTTTTATTACTTCAACAATCCATTCCAAAATATTTTTCCAGTAATTAGCACATTTTCCTTTATTATCATTTGTAAATTTACTATTACTTTGTTTTAAGATGTTATTTGTAATTTTAGCCTGTACTATAACTTCTCCTACTGATACGTTGATACGTCTAGTGAATTATTTATATCATCCAAACGGCGACTACGCCGAGTATTACGGTAGATGATAATTCATTAGACCAGGCAATGGAATTTGGCTAGAACAGTTCAGGTGATAGTGAAAGCAGTGACTAAAATGAATGGTTTTGACGTGAAAGGCAACCAACCAAATATTGTGTCTTTTACGAAAGCCTATGGTGCCAAAAAAATAAAAATAATAAATTACTTTTAAGAAATTAAAATAAAAAATTTAAATATGTTTTAATAACTTTTATTGAAATTGTCACATTTATTTTTTTTTATCTTTGACACTATCGGTCTCTAGGGGCAGATGCCGGTCAAACGGATATTTCATTGTCAGTACCCAGGCACCGAAGTCGCGCTCAGCGTGTTTAAACAACATGCCGAAGCTGAGAAACAGCAGACTAGAAGAATAAGTTGAATCCAGTTCTCAGCACATGGTGCTATGGTATTCACTATGACTACACGGCGTCTCAATTCCGATTGGCTGGCGAGTAAATCCGCTATGAACGCATATGTCTCATAATTATAAAAATGAAAATTTGATTATAATAATAAACGTTACTAATCAATATCTTTATTAGGGTTGCCAATTTTACATAGAAAGAAAGAGAACAAAAGACGTCTTTCGGCAATCTTTTCCTGAGTTATGTTCTTTTTCTTAATTTAGAAAATGTATAAAAGGACAGAAAAGACGTTCAAAACTCTAGAACAGGCCCTAGACGTTGACCATGTTTTCCAATATTTACAAAAGTAATGTTAATTATTTAAATAAAATTTACAGCAACAGATTACGTTGTAGAGACATTAGGCTGTTTGAAAGCAGGAGTCATGAAAAATGAGCAGTACCCTCGCCGGTACTCGAACCTCAGACCTCTCTAATACGTGTCGAGTGTGCTGACCACTACACTACGATGGCAAAAGAAAAGAAGGCGGCAAAAATACCTTATATACTCCACTTTTTAAAAGGGTGACTAGGGATTTGGGGACACAATCGCTAAATCCTGGGGGTGGAGAATCATCATCCTCCACCTTTTTAGTTCGGGCGCCACTGTAGAGACATTAGGTTATTTAAAAGCAGGAAAAATGAGCAACGCTCTCATCGAGACTCGAACCTCGTACCTCTCGCATACGCGCGGAGCGTGCTGACCACTACATCGGGAAGGCGTGCAAAGAAGGCGGGAGAAATACCTTATAATGTCAGGTTGCTCAGCTGTTGCATATACGGTTCTGATGTAAAGGATTTCTTAAGGAAATGTTTCCCCACTGATCCGAAAAGGAAAACATAGATAGTTTGCTTGATAACCACCACGTCTGCGTAAAATACACTTTGCGTCAACCGTTAAAAATTACTACCCTAAAAGGCTGGCGCCATAGGCCCATTTATCCCTGTGATTGGGGTGACCCAAGTAACTTTTTTTTTTCTTTATTCAAAAATCAACAGGGAATTTCAATAACACACGGAAAATATTATCATTACACGAGTCAATAAAATGAAGGACTAAAGACTTGCTGTTTAAAAAAAAATAATATCATCGCATATACAGTATCTTACAAGCATAGTAATCGATGCCGATTTTATGGAAGAAGTTGCATATGGGAATGGTCATGTACAGATAAGAGGTTCTGATTTTTCACAACGATCCTTATTAATTACAATCCCTGACTAGTTAAGAATGTTGTTATGTTGATAGTTAGCATATCTGGCTAATACATCTAGCTAGGTCAAAGATCCTCGATTTGAATCCCTACGAGAGCACACTTCATTTTTCTTCTCATACAGTCCTAAAAGTATTTACCATTACATCCGAACTGAAATGTGGGGAAAATTAACTCCTTGACAACTGGATTTGACCTGGATCATTCTCGCATGCCCATGCAAAAGCCTATGCATCAAAGCCCATGCAGCCTCCGCGATCCTCGGACCGAACTACCAGTGTTCAGCGACTTTACCGCTTAGCCTCTGGTGAGCACCCTTTCTAATAGGAATTGGCTTTTTTATTCACGTTGCACATGGAGAAATCCACAAAAACACATCATGCAGCCAGCCCGTTTGGCCAGGGTTGAACCAGGGTTGACCTCTCAGTGTTCAGCGGTCTTAACTGCGCCACTGTGGGACAAACTTAATAAATAATTTTATTTAATTGGTTCCTATATCAGCCCAAATTTTTCTTCAGAAACTACCATTTTATGTAGTTGTCTATGCTATTAAGCAAGTTATCCGTATTGAAAATAATTCTTGATCTCTAGCTGACTGCCAATCACAAATAATTGTTAACATCTGGAATCTATTCAAACACATTTTAGTTGAATTTTACGATTATCTTCATAGCTTGCAAATATTAGAAAAGCTTCCTTTTTACATTTCTCTTTGTCTTCTTAAAAAGAGATAAAGTTGCCGAAACTTTTGTAACTGATTATAATACATCCTGAATTTTTAATCTTTTAGTATTGATTGATAGTGCGAAGTTTCATAATCTTTTCATGCTTTCATAATCTGCCAATATTTCTAGTTTGCTCAATACGTTTTTGAGATTTTTATTTATACACTGCAGACTGTAAACAACTTAGCGTTTATCCAGTTTACAGATGCGGTGAAATTTTCTGTACTCAAATATTTAGTAAAGTGTAACATGAAAAGACGGTACTATGAATTCTGCAAACCTTTAATTAGGCTATCCAAAGAGATGGTAAATTAGTCCCGAAAGCAATGCTTTTGTCCAAGCTTCAAACAGTGAAATCCACGGTTGGTTACAAATACCGTACTCTGTAGATTTCTGTTGGCTCTATTATACATAATAACACAAAGGAATATATTTCTAAAGACTCTAATACCGATTTTAGCAATATAATGCTGAAATCGGGTCCCATGCTTTGTAAAACTTTCATAGTTCTGCTCAAACGAACGTCGCAGATATTGGGTGCTCAAGAAAATATAATAAAAGATGACGAATGGGTAACATAGTACTGCAATCTGAGTATCGAAATGAGATCATTTATCAGACTGCTCTGTTTCGTTTAGTTCCTTGTAACGAATGAGCGGTGAAAGATGATACTTGTTGAATATAAAACCAAGTGAAACCAAGTAGTAAAAAATGTGCACAGTAGTGAAAATAATTGTACCTTAATATTTTTTATGCAGTACTTAGTTTCCATGAATGTATAACTTAGCTTCTACTCTGCAGCTGAAAGTTTCGCTTTTCAACTTCAAGAGGATGAAGAATTTTCTAACAGACTTCAAATTGTAAATCAAAATTGGGCACAACTTTCCTTTTAAAAAATTAGCCTCAACTTTTCATGAAATTTTAGTTCATTAGCTATTAAATATCTATACCGAAGACTTGCAAAATTTTCAAAAAGGAAACGGTGTTCAAAATTTCAAACAGTTTCAGCATACGAAAATAATGTAAGAAACACACCATAATATATCTATATAGGTATAATTATAAATTTATAAATTTTTCTCTAATCACAACTATACAATAATAAGTATAATTTATAAATTTTCCTCTAATCACAACCGAACTTGACAAGATGAAAGTTTATAGGGATGTAAGTAATTTTTCAAAGCTAGCGTTGAGAAATCTCATTTAATGTTTGGAAAAAAATTTAATTTTTGCGTTAATATTACATTCCTACCTAGGAAAATTATCCAGCTATTTCTTCTGCCAGATATTAATAAATAATGCTGACTATTCATTAAAGAAAGTCTATTTTCCCGTGCATCTTAAACTGTTAAAATGAAGCAACAATTCTCTGCAAAATTATTTTCATAACAGTGAAATCCAAATATCACTGTTCTTTATCCTTTTCCTTTCTGCTTTCGAAAACGGTGGAAAGAGAGAAGGCAAGTTTGCCATCCTTGAAAACTATTTAGGGAATGAAATTAAGAATAGACACCTTTCCAATAAGTAATTACTGAAACTTTAAAAATTAGCTTTTATTTAATTTATTATCTTTAATTTTCTTTTCATTATTTCAAGATTTTTTCTGCAGAGAGGAAGAAATCTGTAAACCACCGAACTGTCATTTTCAAATATAAATCACTTTTACTCAAGAGGATTTTAGAGCATTTGGATACTTAATACTAACTGAATCAGTTTCATACTGATACCCTTGATATAATTTTCTTTCGACAGATTAAGGTAATAAGAATTTAGTTTTAACATAATCTGATTATTTTCACACAAAATACATTATGAAATGAAGTAACATTTTCAAATGTGTACAATATTTCTCAGCTTATAAATTTCGTACTTAAATATTTAATGACTGCGTTTTAAACGCATTCATAAATTAATTTATGAGCATTTATTATAAAATTATTTTAATGTTAATTTCTGTAAACTTCGCTAGTAATAGTTCAGTTATGGCTGGTAATCATATCAGCCTCGGAAACAATAAAATATTCAGCACTATTTAGTTACTGACAAAAATCCTAGTTATTGGTATATTTCAATCTGCATCCGTGGAGCTAAATTTTGGGAAAACTTTCCAGCCTCCAGAAGAGCGTAAGGTACATGATAATCCAAACACTATTTAACATTTGTAAAATGCATGTCATTCACGGCCGTAGTGCTAGTTAATTTTGACGTAACTCAGCAAAATAAGGCATTAAATTACGGGAAGAGGGAGATTTGAAAGGCGTAACGTTTTAATTGCAATTATTATCTGCAGGTGGCATTGTGCCTTGTTCTGAATATATGGCTCTGTTTGTGAATTGTCATTATCAAAAGACATCATTCTTCTAACCAGTTAAAAAACAACAGTATCCCTCCCTTAGTAGAAAAGCAAGTACTGAATTATGAAACATTTATGCAGGATGGCGCATTTAGGATGCAGGATGGTTTTACCTCCAACATTTTATGAAAAGAGAATAATAGCCATCACGTTCAACCTTTAGTGATCATCCAAAACCCCCCGACTTCTCAATGAAAATATGAAAAGATATCTGAAGGCATGAATCAGTCATTTCAATGGAAATGCTATTTCTACTGTCCGTACGTCTTATCTCATCTTCAAGTAGTGTTGAATGTTCTTTCATGAGTAAATCACCTTCTGGAGAACGTAATCGTTACCGTAAAAACTGCAAACTAAATTTCGTTAGAAAAGCACAGTTTATGCAACACTAGCCGCTATGCGCCGGCCTTTGTTTGGCTTTTAAATGTACCGGAAAAATGCCTAAAGGGAACACCAAGCATTTAATTTAAAAACTGCACAGAATTTTACTCTGCAGAACAATTTTATCAAAAAAAATTTCAGTAAAAATGCATTGCATGTAAAAGTAATTGTAATGAAATAAGCAATATCCCCTAATACAAATATTAATTATTCTAATGAATAAATTCAGCAATTTCCCATTGCCTTCTCTCGACAAACGTCCAGTATCCAAGAGAAAAATTAAATTTAAAAACTGCACAAAATTATCTCCCTCATTTTTCCGAATGGCAACAGTGCTGATATCAGCAACAATGGCAACAGTGATATATCAGCAACAATGGCCGTGTGCTATTGTTGCTGATGAGAAAGAATTATCGATTTGAGGCGATTTCATCAAGAAACGTAAAAGTTTAAGAACAATTAATTGGAATTTTGAAAAAAATCGCTTTAAGGTGCACTGGCTCTTGTCTAGATGCAACTATGTACCACATTTCGTAACCTTGGATCTATTAGCTTACGTGCACCACCAACGAAAGACACACACACAGAGACAGACAGACTCTTCCTTTTATACATATAGATGAATTTCTGTACTAATTGCTTTATTATTTCACTTAAATGCAGTTTCCTAAATGTTTGCTCAATTTTAGATCATTCTGTTTTTTGGAAATATTAGTTACGAGAAAGATTAACTTCAGCAATAATGTGAGAACTTAGGACTGTTCTTGCTTAAGCAAACGCGTTACTGTAATCTTAAATATTATATCTCGCAAGAGAACTTCCTCTAAAAGATTCTTTACCTGAAGGTCATTGACTCTCTGAACAAAGAAAGTTTTCAAAGAATAAATAATTATGAGTCTACTTAGGGGTCAGAAATTCAAAGTATATTCAAATTCTTTATAAGATTTTACTGTAGAGCGACAATAATGTACAATGCGAGTCAGAAAATAAAAGAAAAATAACTTTGATATCGTTAATATATTAATCATGAATATAATAAGCCTTCTAACGGTAAAATTACTTTTCCCTTTCCTGACATCGCCACCTGGAGAGATTGTTATTAAATAAATGCTTAACTTTTGTCCGTAAGTTCTACTTTAAGAGTTAACATAATACAATATTTCTTATTGGGATTTCAAACATATAATGCAGCTATCAGCACAGAGGTTTCGCAACAACATTTAATCAACTTTCTACAACAAAATTTAATAATCTTTCAAAGAATTTTGCTGAATTTTAGAAACTAACAATGGCAGAATTTTTTTGGGGGTGATAAAAATTTCTTTTCCAATTTCTTCTCAGGAAAATATTAGTTAGGTTTTTTGGACGTAAATTTTCTGTTCTTATACGAATCCCACCCGCCTCGTCAACCTTTTTGGCTTCTTTCATTTTTAGATTTTTCATAACTTTTTTGAAATCATCCGTAAATCGTTTGTGTTCTGCGTGATAAAATGACGGCTTGGCATAAGAATTTGATTTTCGAATTCTTTTAAAACCGAAAAAGAGCTTTTATACACTGTTAATTTATACTGAAGTAAAGTTGCTTCATTTGGTTTTAAATTTCATAGATTACTGTACTTATACTAATACTCTTCAAGTAACTCAAAACTAGTAGTAAATCTGAAAATAAAACAGTCTTGTTTAGTATACATTAAAATACACTGGTGTGTAAAAATTAAGGACGAAGTTGAAAAATTAGCTTATCAGTGGAACGAAGAGGCAGAGCAGACTGAAAGACCAATCAGAAGATCGCCTAGGGTCAGGTGCGGTGGCACATGCGTATACATGCAGCTAGATATAATGGGGGAATGTCGGAGGGGTATAAAGTTCGTTGGCGGTGTGAGCTCAGCATTTCTGGGAAGCTACTGCCTGATGTATATGAGTTTAAATGACGTTGAGTTGCTGTCTCAGAATGAAATGTTGAACAATTAATCCGTTAGATGAAATCTGGATGTTTTCCCGGAGGTCGAGTCATTGGAAAGACCGAGAAAGGGAGAAGGGTGACAAGTGTGGCCGCAGAGTTCGGGATTGCTCACAGCATCGTTTCACGACTTTGGAGAGAATTTCAAACTACAAGAACAGCTGCCTAAAGTTCAACAGTGGTCGTCTACAAACAACCAGCAGCAGTGGACGATCGGTATATTGCCCTAGAGGCAAGAAGGGATAGGCAGAAAACAGCGGGGAAAATTCTCAAGACACATGGAACAGGCGATTGAACAATGATATCGTGTTTTACCGTGGACAGGAGGCTACACAATGGTAGTATGTTTGCATGACGACCTATACCGTGCATATCATTAACACCTGCTCATAGGAGAAGTCATTTTCTGTGGTGCAGGAAACACCAGAATTGGACAGATAATCAATAGGATTGAGTACTCCTTACGAATGAGAGCAGATTTAGTCTGAGTAACGATTCTAGACGCATATACATCTGGAGACAGCAGATGAACACGTAATAACCCCTCCAACATCGTCAAAAGGGAGGCATCATGCTTGATAGCTGTACCGATCTTCCAAGAAAGTTCAGTCACAAGGATCAGCTATTGTAACGAGGATCTTCTTCCTTACGTGCGTTTTTTCAGAGGCGCTATGTGTTCTCAGTTTCTTTTCTTGAACAGCAATGCTCCACTTCATCGCGCTGTTGCTGTCGAAGAGCTATTGGAGAGTGAGTATATTGAACGCATGGACTGGCCGCAACGATCTTCGGATCTAAATGCCATTGAACATATAAAGGACTTTCTAGAGAGACGCGTGGCAACACATAACTTATCGCCAGTAACGATTCCGGAGCTATGATTGGCGATATAAAAGGAATGGGCAGCAATTCCTCAATAACTCATTGACAACCTCATACTCAACATGAACAAACGATATGAAACCTGCACAGCAGTCAGGGGAGATCATATTCCCTACTAAAGGCTGAATGTTTCTTGTGGATACCTGCCACATGTTTCCGGTCTGCTGTCGCATTGTGCTCCATGCTACGTTTTCAATAAAGTTCCTTTTTATCCTTTTGATTTCTTTTTGGGAAGTTTTGCTTACATTATCCATGTTCTTACGTCTTGGGTATCTTATGGTATTATTTGTGTTGATTTGGAAAGTTTTCCACAATGTTATATTAAAAAAAACCCTCTCGTCCTTGATTTTTGCACACCAGTGTTATTGTATTTTACGTAATGCATATACTACAGCTACATAATCTGCCTGAAACGCTCGTGTTCAGTTCTTAGCTCTTATCTTTAACTCTGAACCCTTTATGTATATTCTGAACATTCAGTAATGCTATATATATTAAGTAATGTCAGAAAATTTTGGCTTTAAATTTCGGCAACCTTATTTTGGGGTAGATTTTGAATAAAACTCTTTCATTTTTGAGGACAATCAAACACAGGTGCCTCTTTTTCATGAAAATCTGTGTCTGATCGCTCTCAAAATCGATATAGGTTTAATCAAAATCTGTGCCAAAACAAGGCTGCTGTTTTGCCCAATCTTAAATTTTACATTGACCTGTTTTTCTTTCAGTTTGAATTTTCATTTTATCAAAAGGATAGGAATGAGGGCAAAATGTACTACAACATCATCATGTGAAATTTCAGAGTTACCATGCGTTACATTTTCATATTAGAATAAAAATCTAAACATTTTCAATTCAATCTTTTTCTTTCGATCCTAGACAAAATACTTCCAAACTCTTGAAGTGTACATACGCATTAAATGCTTCCTTTCAACGGAACAATTAAAATCGAAATGACTGTTTCTATGCAATATAAAAATACAAGTTGATTATCACAGCGAGTTTCAAATTTTAGTTTAGTAGTCTTATTTTTAAAGTAGTCATAACCAAGGCATTTATACTTTATCTGGGTTTATTAAAGTCTTTAAATCAACTGAAATTTAATAAATGCTTCCCAGTTTTATTATTTGTTTTCCAACTTCATACTATATACAAAAAAGAGACATATGAATCATCTCAGAAAAATGTGAAGAAATATGAAGATCGTTTCTTACAATCCTCAGAACATATATGGAGACACGTCACTCTTAATTGTAAATGAACCATTTACTTTTGATTTCTCTTTAAAAGAGTCAAGATCAAGAATCTTGAGTCTTAAAATCGATTGCAATTTCTCTTCGGTCTCATTCGTTTTGAACTATGTAAATACACTCTTGATGGGTTATTTTTCCAGCTGTATTACATAAATTACAATTCTTAAAATTGTAATAGAAATAGCTTTTAAATTTTCATTCTCAACATACACCCTCAATAATTTTCAATTCTTCTTTTTTTATCTTTCAGTAAAAATTCTGGGCCTCTTTCTCCTCTGTTTTTCATTGCTTGAGTTTTTAATTGTTTGAATGTTTTAACTTCGTTAATTGATTTGATTTTACATTTTTTACACTTCTCTCTTCTGATTTTACTTACCCCTCTTCTGAAATTTACAGTATCTCATTTTCTCCATTATTTCTTATGTGCACAAATTTTTATCTTACCCTAGCTTTTAATTTTTAAAATATGCTCTCCTTTGAAAACTTACGCATATATTGCAATTATTATAACTTCTAGTAATTCTTTTATCCCTTCTTTTTCCCTAAGCATTCCTTTCTCAAAGTTATTATACTTCAGAATTCCGAAATTATACTTTATTAATTTTAAAAGAATGCTCCTTGTCTTTAGATCCTTATTTTTTAAGATTTTTTCTTTTTTAGATTCTTCTTAATACAATCGAACTACTACAATTCTAATTTCCGATAAGACGAGTTTTCCTGATGATGAAGTACATTACAAATCATTTTTCTATTTTCTCGTTAATAAGAATTTTCATCATTCAAAAAATATTTTTCGGCCCTCTTCTGTTCCGGCTTATCGATGTTATCTTATATTAAAAAAGACGAAGAAAAACATGTATGTGATGTGGATTCACTCAGCTGATCTTATACGATCAAAAGGGAAAAACTCTTCCCACTTAGCAAAATAAAAGAGCGGCCTCATTTTCCTCTGTCTGCATGTGGTGCGGTTATTGCATCAGGTGGAGGTGCATTCTGTAGTATTAAATTTGGCGCAATTTATTATTATGTTTTAGGCATTATTATCAGTGTTTAACAATGTTTTTACCCGAAACATTGAAGTTGTCTTTTCAATTTCAGGAGTTGGTTTATTTTGTTAACTTTATTGCTCATTGTTGCACAAAGTTTCAGCTAGGTTGTAAAATAAAATAAATAAAATAGTTGATCCACCTTCACTTAATCTTTATTTAATATTGCTTATTTATTACTTAATTTCGTTTAATATTATCTCCAAGGTCTCAAAATGTATACGCAGCTTTAAAGTTGAATTTCTTTTCTACATTTTAATTCTTCCATTCTCATTCCCATGTAATTCATGCTGCTGTAGAGAGTTTCACGCGTTCTTTTATTTGGTTCCTTAGAGATCGGAGGCTAGTCATAATTACTTCTAGCCTAATCATATTATAAAAAAACTACGCACCAGAATACATTAATCTAAAATGTTCATGATTACTGACATCTTATCTCATGTAAGGAATGGCAGTCTCATCTAATAATGGGCAAACAACTTCATTCATTAAATTTGACCTTTTCAGGACTTTATGCCCTTTGACATATGAACAAAATGTAAGGTAGTGACAGTTCTTTTCCCGAGTGTCTAATCATTTTCTCACTGAAGATTTAGAAATTCTCAAATGGTATTAAATAATATTTTTAAAAAGAAAAGGATTTACAGGTTATGAAATGAAGAAGAAAAAGTGTTTCAAGAAAACTAAAAATTAACTTCAGAAGATCAAAAGTTGCACACGTTTGCACATATGAACACGGAGCATATATAAAATAAGCCCTGAAAACACAATAAATTTCAAACTACATATAAAGCAGCTGTGCAAATTCATTTAAAAAAACCTCTAATTTATTCACTAAAACCTGCTTAGACGTGTACACAGACAAGCAAAAAATAAAGCATTTTGATAATTATCGTATTTAAAGCTGATTTTAACTTCTTTCCTTTTTTCTCTTTCTCTCTTTTTTAAGTGTATATATATATATATATATATATAGAGAGAGAGAGAGAGAAAGACACTTACTCAAAGTAAATTAAACATATTCTGGGATAACCTTAGCTCAGATGAAAAAACTCGCGTGTATAAATATGCATTATAATATCTTCTGCCCATTTCATGTAAAATATCTATCCAGGAAAAGAATCTTTGAATGCTATGAAATATTCAAAAGGAGAAAAAAAAATTAGTTCAGAAACTTTTACGCATTTTCAGAATAAAGTGTAAAAATTATGTGAAATTTTAAAGTAAGATTATTTCTTTCCTATTTTTTACAACCGAACCAACCTTTTCAAAAATAAATCTATTTATCAGGGATTGCAATTAACTTGAAAATTAATTAGCCTGTAACCAGTGTAATATATGACTTTATTCTGTGACGTCACAGAAGTGAAATGCATTAAAGAGACTTTGGCATTTGTTTTTTCAGTGTTGTTGATGTTAAAGTCGTATCCATTACTTCGACTACATTTGTTTGGTAAATAACTAGTTTCTATTAATGAAACAATTGATTATATCTGGAATACTTAAACCATCGTTTTTCGAACAGAGCAATAGAACTCTCGGTTCTATGAAATGCATTGGAATTAATAGAGATTAAAGTTTGCTCTCCACTTTGAAAGTAATACAGCTGTATAAAACCTCTCGTAATATTTTTAATTAATCCTTCTCAATACAGCCTACAAGCATGTTAAGTTCTGTTTTGGGGAACATTATAACTTTAAAAATCTCCATATTTCCAAGAAAAATCAAGAAATGACTAGGGAAAAACTACTTACAACTTACCACTAATGACAATGAATACAACATAATTTTTATAAACAAAAAAATATGAACGTTTTGAAAAATATTAAAGTAGCTTAATTGAAAATATTTCAAATTCGTCTTATTGTGCCACCACTTAGCAGAACTCAAAATCTCCTCTTATCGCATCAGTTGTTGCGATTTTAACAACGATAAAAGCTTTATTATGATTACTACTTTATTTCTTTCCATTTATTGAAACAAACTTCGGTTTTTCCTTTTAAACGCTCCATTTTCTCCTCCCTTTTGATTGCTAATCTTCTCGCGAAGATTAGTTCGCCTTTTTATACTATTTCTTTAATTGTATAACTATGTTGTGAACCAGAACATCAGAGAGCATTTAATGTCAGGAAAATAGGCACTAAAGTAGATAAATGAGAGTCAATTGTTCTATCGCTGTTTTGTTGTAGAAATGCTACTGAGATTTCTGTTTTAGTTCGGAGAATAAGTACGTTTTGTATAACATACTACTCGGATATTAAAATTACTTTCAACATTCAACTTATAATAGTTGAAAACATACGTCATATTTTATGGGAAAAACATTAACTACGGATAATTTTTCTTTAAATGCAAATGACTAACTAGCCCTGAAAAAGCATCATTTTTGAGTTAAAAATCAGGATTTTGAGTTCTTTGCCGTTAACTAAAATGTGATTACTGGTCTCACTTATTTACAGACGTGCTTATTAACTGCGTATATGCTCTTCAACTAATCTTCATATGCGCAGGTTTTCTTATGGTTTATTACAGATTTATTCCTCTCACCCATTGGTAGGTATAGATATCCTTGCTTTCTTTCTTTTGCGAGAAAGTCTTCCTCGAAGGACATCCATATACCTCGAGTCTTTCCTCAGAATAACTTGCTAGTCTTATTTTATACGTAATTCTTTGAGCTCTTTACCTATATTACAAAACGTGCTACCTATATTACATAAAGTGTTAGTTGAAAGTGGATTAATTTTTTTAAATTTTGATCTTAAACCAATATTTCTAATTTTAGCGCTTCCTAAGTTTTCAATAGGAGCACGTTTCTGAATTATATCTACATGGTTATCAAACCATATTTATGAAATAAATAAAAGAGTAAGTGAGTGTTAAAAATGAGCAAACTAAAAGTATTATATTTTTTAACTACCGTAACATACCTAATTCTCTCGTTATTTATTTGAAATCAATGCGAAAAATTCTTAATAGTATTTAAACCTATTATTTTTTTCTCATAACTGCAGACAACAGTCAGTGACAACTGAAAATCTCAAAAAATGCTCAAAGAATAGAAAACGTTTTCCTGAATCATTACAATGTAAGTAAACATTATCATCTATAAACTTCCATTAGATCCAAATATTAATATTTTGTCTTTTAAGCATAATTAAAACATAATATTCTGTCAACATTATTCTCTCTGTTCCATTTAAACATAATTAAACGTAATATTCTGTTATTTAAATATGAGATATGTATATTTCATGACAGTTTTTTAAATTATAAAGATAACTAATATTATAAAGATATAATTATAAAGATAAGATATTTGTATCAGTTGTAGAGACTGTTATATTTTGCGGAATCGAGAAGTGGAAATCAATTATGCTCTTACCGGGAGTCGAATCACGGATCTTCCACTTGCTAGCTTGGTATGTTAACCGCTTGTGCCAACAACATCATCTGCCAAGGAATGCTAAAATTCCTTATGCGGTAAAATAAGTTAATTTAATATGTTTCCTTGATAGGACAAAATATTAATTACGAAAATGTTATAAAAGCTATTATTAAATTATTATTAAAAAATTATTATCATTAAAAAGTTATAAAAGCTATGTTATAAAAACTATTCCAATCATTTCACTGTTTAGGGCTGGCATTAAATCTTTTGTGATAATAAGTAGACATAATGTGAGTTTTGAATGTTATTTTTCACTGCAACTGTTGCAAGTAATTTTGTAACATAAGAAACGTTTTTGAACTTCAATGTGAAATGAAATTTGTGGATATCTTCCCATTTAATTTTTTCTCCTATAACACATTTCCTGCTCTAGGTTCTCATAAGCTCTGAAAACAGGTCAAACTAATTACCTTCACATAAGCATATTTATTATCTGATCTCATTTATTATCTAAAATGAAGTATCTTTGTGTTGAAAAGTAAAAAAGAAAAGAGAATTTTTTAATCTCATTTTTCATATAAGAAATTACAGTTTTATGAAATTCGTGTAATGTTAAATACTAAAGTGATTACCATAGATATTGACATGAGTAGACACAATATGTCACTGTCTAGTTTATTCATTTTTAATAACAAAAGTCGACTCAAATTGCTTTTACCTTTTGAAATATGGTGGAGGTAAATAACTTCAGGAATGAAATTTTATTTCCCTTTCATTACATTTAAACTGAGCTGCGAATAGATGAGAAAATTTATACTTAATGTGACAAAAGTTGGCATTGACAGCCTAATTTCTTTTTAAGGATGATATTTTCTTCGTAATAGGTGAATGTACTTTGTTTCTTCGCTAGAAAAATTCTAAAGATGGAAGTGAGAGTTCGGCTTCATTGAGTACGAAAAACGCTCTATGAGCCAAGTTTTAGTATTGTTGTTTTCCAAGAACCGACCACTGGGCTTTTTCTTATGTTAGAGTCGGATACTACTTCACTGGACCATTTAACTTGAAATGGTCATTCAAGTAGTAATTTCACTGGGAACTTGAATCTGAAACGGACGTTCTAAGTAATATGCCACTGGATATTTTACTCTGAAATTTCTCCTTAAGGCCATGTGATACTTTGTAATGCTCCTTCCGCCCTCTGCTTTTTTAGATGCGTCTCTATCTTCGGCTGCCTTCAGCAAATTTTTCGACAAACTCTAAAAGTTTCTTATACCCGCAAGACAAACAACTGTCGTTTCGTACTTGTTGGTATTTCTTTCCAAATCACTAAATAAAATGGTTATTTAGTTTCCTAATGCTATTCATCCTTCCTCTTATGATGAATTAAATTTTTCTTTCACGTGCAGTGTTAAAAATCCCTATCGCTTAGCAATATATAAAAGTATCCCAGAGTTCCTCGTTCTCGTTATACATAACGTAAATTCCATTTTTTTTTTCAGTTTTAAATAAAAACTGATTTTAACACATTTTACATACGTTAAACGTAACTGTTTGACGTTGAAAACCGAAAACGTTTAAAATCTTTGCAAGTATGTTTTAAACATTCTTTACATTTGCTTTAAAAATTAATTTAGAATAAGTTTTCTAAAATATTTCACCTTTTTTAAGCAAATATTACACCTGAAATTTTAAAATTATAATCTAGCTCAACTTAAAATCTTATCATTTAAAGTTCAATGTTTCGCTTCGACATTCATAACTTAGAATAAGATTGCGGAGCAGTTATTCAAAGTGTTCATTCATTCATATCATAGATTTAAAACTAATAAATAGATCTATTTCTGTTAAACGTCTTATCTTAAAATTAAACAAAAAAAGGGTTACAATTAAGGTTAAGTAGCATGTTATATGCAACATTAATACAAAAAGCTCTAATAAATATAAAATGCAGAAAAGAATTCTAATTCATTGCATTCATATATCTGATATTTTAATTAAATGTTATTATCCAAGTAAATCTCCTTGTCTCCAGCTGGAGTTAAAGAGAACTGGCCAAGAACTCTTTTTGAAAAAATATTTTAGCCTTACTGTAGCTAATCTTTAGACAAGTGGCCAGCATAGTCAACTGAATAGCGGTCAAATTTGAATTCAAATCTGCCGCTCGTATCCTTAGATTTTAAGCTAATTTCCTTAACCATACCTTAGGTCCCGTCATCCTTAACTGTCAAGGGTCCATCAGGGGACGAGAGGTAAAGTCGCTGAACAGTAGTAGTTCGAAACGGGGTTCAAAGCCGCTGAACGGGCTGGCTGCATGGGCGCATTCGTTGTTTTCCCCATGTGTAACGTGCATACGAGACAGATTCCCTTAGAGTGTTCTCCACGAAGGTCTCTCTACTCTCAAGCAGATAGCCCTCGAGCTCTTTGCTATAGTCAAAATAAATCAAACATTAATCGTTAAATGTATGTCGAGCATGAAAAAGATCAGATTAAATAAATTTTGACTAAATATCTTCTTAAAGCATAGAATTAAAGTTACCTAACTACAGCAAAGATTCGTGTTCAAAATGCATCTGTTGAATGGCAGGTAAAAATACTTTAAAGATAAACAAAACAAGTAGAAAATTCATATCAGGCTTGTAAGATTAAGTTGGAAATATTACATCAGCCATCTTTTAAAAATACTAGTACTTAAAATTTGCTCCTTTCTTTTTAAATGCCCATTATCGCAAATATTATACAGAGTGAAAAACACACTATAACACATTTCGTTTTCTAATTTCTCTGCATTCTTTTTTTTAAATCATCTGTATTTCAGGGCTTCTATTCAAGTTACTGATGTATGTAAAGCATGATTTCCTACTAAAAAGGTGACACACTGTATGTTTGCTGTTGGCGTTTTTCATTAGCTTACATAGTTTTCACAATAGCTTCTTCGCTTCTAGAGATGTTGCAGTCCGTCCCATATGCCAGAATGTTATTATTATAATAGAAATAGACACAACTTCCACAAATCTAGCTTTCTTTGTTAAAGTTATTCCAGTGTTTAAGAACTTCACTGTACACCATGTACTATATTTCTTCTTATACATATTGATAATTAACTAGGTTTCTGCATTTTATTTCTCTCTTCTCTTGATATACTTGTATTCATACAGAATCAAATTTGGAGGGAACAACTGTATCACCAACTAGTTTTCTATTAGATATTCTTTCTAACATTGTATATCTCTTGACAAGTTCTCAGAACTTTTGAATTGCTTTGTAGAAGTCATCTTTTGGAACACATTTTCGTCCATTTCGGTATAAAATTTGTTGAGTAAAGCATTTGATTAAAAATAGTTTAACGTCTGCTTGATATAAGTTTATATAAGACAGTTTTATGCTTTTTATGTCAAAAAAATTATGCTAAATGTAAAAAAACATACCTCTGCCTAGCTTCATTCCTATTTCAAGCAGAGAGTATAATAACATTCATTAACTCGTAACATAATTTCTTTTCATTTTTAATGCATTCTTATCGAAGAAGAGATGTGAGCAAATATGGAAAAGATAACAATTTAGAGTACATGCGCATCCATGTGTCCAAAAAAACGTATACCAGTGAGTTTTCCTAGATGTTTTATTTTGGGAGAGGTTAAAAAGTCAGAATGATTTTAATGAAATTTTGTTCTGATTGATAGCAATTAAGTTCCATTCTGAATAATAGTCAGATCTCCCTCTAGAGCCTCTTATTGATACTACTATTCAATATGCTGCACCAGATCAGATTCAATATACGTAATTCCATGATTTCATTGAATCTAATCCCATGTACGAATCACTAAATGCGTAACCGGTACTCGGTTTTTATTTTAATGGAATTTTAAAATCTTGAAAATTTGAAATTATATGTATTGGTACTTGAAATTAGTATAAACCATATGCCCCTCTATTTTACTTGCCGGTACATCAAGACAAATTAACCTCTTTAAATTAAAATTCTGCGGGTATGTGTTGTTCTTGAAATGTAAAGAAGAATCTTCTGATTAAAAATGGAATTGATGGGACCTTAAGAACTGGTATTATAAATGATATCACATATTATGTCTTCTTTAGGGTAGTGTGCGCATATATTACATAAATAAACCAAATGCATACCAAACTAATAATACGTAACTCATAGATATAATTTTAAAAAATGTAAACGTGTGTTGTAAATGCTAAAAACATTCAAGGTTAAGAATTTCATTTAAAGTTAGTTTAAAGTTATTTAAGTTATGAGCATTGCTTACATTTCTAATCGGCTAATTTTATGCATTCGTTACGTGCGTGCAAGGAATATATAAATTAAAATTTTCTCTAGGAGAGTACACAAGACTGACATAACCTCCTCAGCTTAAAAGGAGATGTAAACATTTGCATCGTTAGTAATTCTCAATGTTCATATATTCAAATATTTCTGTTTATACACTTTGACGAAAATAAGAGGAGTTATAAAAACCATCTCGTCTTAAAAATGTGTTTAAAATTGCAACATACATCATTGCTGCATTTCAAATGCTGTAAAGTAAGTAATGTTTTTTTCCCATCGCTAAAATTTTAAATTTATTCCAGGTGGGCATTAATCCTTACCATAAGGTACCGCTAACATATGCTAATCGCCCATCCTGGAATACTATTTCAATGCATAAAAGGCACTCAAACCAAACGAGAATTTTTGTTGTTGCTGTTGTTTAATGTTATTTATTTATTTTATTTTTAGCTTTCGTTTCTCCTTTTCCTCTCCGGAAGCTAATACTACTGAGCAGTAACATAGCTGCACAGATTTGCATGCATTAAGATTGTCGAAAAGAAGTTATTCAAATTTCTACTTGGTATAGTTTACAGCCGTTCGGGTGTTTCAGTTGTAAATGTCAAGACACTTTCCTAACGTTGGGTTACGAATATTTTAAGTGCACAATCAGCATTTCTTAACCATAATATGCGTTTCAAAACTTGAATGTTTTATGTATATAATAAAGGCTACTGCACTAAATATATCTCCTGACCATAAAAATCTCTTAACAATAAAAATATTTCTTCCCATTAATTAACTTTACCTAATTGAAAGAGAACAGAACACAATATAAAATTACAACAGAACACAATATAGAATTAAGCAAAAAAGCAACCTTAGACTAGCTCATTTGGATAAAATATCATTGATTTCGAGGGAAATCAGTTCAGCAGCCAAAATGTTTTGCTCTTTCTCCTGTACAAATTATCTGACTGATTTGGACGGATTCCTTTTAGAAATGTATATATTAATACTAGGATATTAATTAAAAATCTAAAAATTTCATTTAATACAATACTTTTAAAAAGGTTGCTAATTTTTGTAAAAGCAAACAAAAGCAAGTAGTTGTTAAAATTATAATAATTTCGTGTCATCTGTACTGTTTTCAAATAACTGATAGTCATCAAGCAGAAATTATTTGAAAACAGTACAGATGACACGAGCAGCACAGATAACTTTCATCAAGCAGAAAACGTTCTGCTTAATTCATAGTGAATGTTCAATGTTCAATATACTTTACTTAACAAGATTTTCTTTTCAAACATATCAAAGATAGGAATCTAAGCCAGAATACGTTATTGACTGTAATGCATCATGGATAAAGATTTCCCTAGATTTCTAAAAATTCTTTAGAAGGGGAAAAAATTATCATGTACGTAAGACACCCGCAAATTTATATAAATTTTATATGTTCTATAAGAAAAATAAATAAATAGTCTAAATACCAAATTCTGAAATAAAACTAACTAACTATACTTCCTTTTCAAAAAAAAAAAAACCTACAGGATACGTGATAAATTAATTTAATCAGTTAGGTAAATATTTGTCTGTGCATATAAAATGGTTAGGTTTTTCAAACAGGAACTCTAATATTTGGACCAGTCTAACATCTAACTTAAAAATAGTCCTATATTTTGTCACTTAAAGTACCAAGTTCTATTTAGATTATTTGAAAAAAATTAACATCTATTTTGTAGAAACTAAGCTAAAAGAGGTTCAGTAAGACGTGCGGATAAAATGACTACCTGTTTCGTCGTATGAGTTGTATTTCTTGTTTACCGCATAAACTGTTCTTTTTATTAAATACTCAAATTTTAATTTCATCCCCATTTGGATCGAATGTGTAAAACTGCTAAATACTTCTAATTTATCTCTCTGTTCAAATTCTTCTAAGCAACTGATCTTGTTACAAATACATTTATTTATTTCAAATATTAAAATATGGGATTTTTGCATAGATGCGTGAATAGGGCTCTCACTATTCTCTCTTAAATTCCTGGATGCAGAAATTTTACTTAATATAGTCCTTTATTGAATTGACATGCTCTTAAATAGGCTCTTCTAAATATGTTCAGAGTCAAAAATGCAAGCCATAAGACAGCTTTTAACTTGATTAATCACGTTATTTGCAAACATTACGGCGGGACTTAATCCTAACTGTTACAGTGAATGTGAATACATAGGGACATTTTAGTAGCGACCCATTTGTAATTAATTATTTGTATTCACAATACTGTAATCCTGATATGCTTTGTTGGATATCATCAATTCATATTTTATAAAGGTAGATCGAATAAACGTAACCTGATAGCGAAAATGCGTGTTTTCTACGAGGCACGTCCAGAAAGTAAGTTCCGTTTCAATTTATCTCCGCTGCAGCTCTGCGATCGCAGTTCCGCACATGCGCAGTAGACGCTCTGTATCAAGGAGAAGAAACGCGCGCCATTTGGAGATCGCTGTCAGTCACGTACGCTTTGTTGTGCTTGTTTACAATGTCGGTGTTGATTGAAAATCCCGCCGCTTGTGAAATCAGATCTGTGATTCGTTTTCTGAATGCGAGGAAAGTGAAACCTAGTGAAATTTATCGGCAAATTTGCGATGTTTACGGACCAAAAGCGATGAGTGATTCAATGGTGAGAAGATGGGTCCGAAAGTTCAATGACGGACGTAGTGATGCGCACGATGAAGAACGAAGTGGGCGTCCATCTTTGGTTACAGAAGAACTGGTTCACGCGATTGATGACAAGATCCATGAAAACCGAAGGTTTACAATTAGTGCTCTCGCTATGGAATTTCCCCAAATTTCACGATCACTAATGCATGAAATTGTTACCGAAAAACTGAAATTTCGTAAACTTTGCTCACGTTGGGTACCAAAGATTCTTACTGAGCAACACAAAACAAAACGGATGGGTAGTGCACTTCAGTTTTTGACCCGTTATGCTGAAAGCGGTGAAGAATTTCTGACACAGATAGTCACAGGAGATGAAACTTGGGTTTCTTACGACACCCCTGAAAGTAAGCGGCAATCAATGGAATGGAGGCACACTTCATCCCCAGCAAAGGTTAAGCCGAAGCAAATCTTGACACCTCGAAAAATGATGTGCACAGTGTTCTGGGACTGGAAAGGCATCTTACTCATTAATTTCTTACCGCGTGGTCAAACAATCAGAGCAGATGCTTATTGCGAGACACTTCGGAAATTGCGCCGTGCAATTCAGAATAAGCGCCGAGGATTGCTGTCAAAAGGTGTTGTTTTTCTTCACGACAACGCACGACCACACACTGCAAATGTGACGAAAAACCTCCTACAGGGATTTGGCTGGGACGTGTTTGACCATCCTCCGTACAGCCCTGACCTCGCTCCTAGCGACTTTCATCTGTTCTTACATCTTAAGTCTTTCCTTGGCGGTCAACACTTTAACAATGACGACGAGCTGAAAGAAACTGTTTCCAACTGGTTGAAGACACAGGCGGCAAATTTCTATGAAGAAGGTATACAAAAACTTGTGCCACGCTATGACAAATGCCTGCAATATTTCGGCAGTTATGTGGAAAAGTAGTTTAAGAGTTGTTGAATTTTGTGCAATAAATAACTTTTCTGTAGCTGTACACAATTTACTTTTATTACCAAACGGAACTTACTTTCTGGACGTACATTGTATTATACAGAAACTGGTATGTCCTAGAAACAATATGGATAATAAATCTCGAGCTCTATATCTTTGATGGATATTTGGGACCGCAAATGTGTTAACAAACGTTACATCGGAACTATGATGTTATAATTTATAACTAAGTGATTCCTTGTAAATTATACGCAATGTGCTTTTTGTTTACACGTACGGTGATAAGTTTACGGACATGTGGATTTATGCTAGTTATACATACATTAGCCATGCCTCTTGCTAATGCGCTGGTTTCATTTATATTTTAAGGCCTTTATAACAGTATAAGAGCCTATGTGTTTGGCCTAAACGTTTTGCATTGTTCTTAATTTTTGAACAATTTATTTTTTTTTGTTGACAGTTTTGGAGGGATCGTATCAATCTGTTTATTTGCGTCTAGGAATAAAACATTAAAACCAAAACCTGACACAAATTTTTTGTCAGATATTGGAGCAGCCTTAAGGCATGTAGCTGTGACAAACTCTTTACTCTTTTGATGTGTTTAATATGATTCAATAGAACTGTAAGTCTTACGCTTCTTTGTATTTTATCTAACAAGGAAGGCTATCAGACTTCCAACGACAATCCACATTTAACTTTCAAGGATGATCAGATATGGGAACAAAGTAACAAATAGAAAATGGGGCATTTTGCAATCATACGGAAACCCCAAGAGAGGCGTATAAAGTAGCATATGTGCACTCAATATTTACAGCCGCGGACTGGAAAACGTAATATATTTGGGAGTTACATGGTTGTTGTGAGATAAAACACGTTGCTAGTAGGTGACTTGCCTGCAGAGTACGGATGTGTTTCCCCAATTAATAAGTAATACTGCGAAATAATATTGTGTATGTTGCACAGTTATACAAATGGCTCGCAATCCTCTTGTTGCAGAACAAATATTAATGACAGGGATCACGCAGAAATACATTACAAACGATACGATTCCAAAGTATATTGGAAAGCGTTGCCTAAAATTACAAGAGAATAACGAACAAATAACAGCAAACCTTCGCTACTCTTCAGATAGGTGGTATAGAGGAATGAATACAAATGGCCTAAGTCTATCACTGTATATAAGTATCAAATTTCAGAAGGTGCATGATACAGAACTCACAATTCGCTACTGAAGTGGAACTAAAAATTAAAATCCAAATATTTCCTTCACTTTATAAAGTTTTTATAATTTTCGATGTCAGGAAATTGGAGATATCCGCAGTGTCCTTACCGCGATTCGAACTCCGGACTTTCCGAATACTGGTCGAGCGCGCTTCCATTTGCATCACTAAAACATGCGGAAAAAAAGGAGAAAATAAGTTATATACTCCCCCTTTTAAAGGTCGACTGGGGATTAGGGAACCCAATCGCCAAATACCGGTGACGACGAGTTACCGTCCACCACCTTTCAGTTCAGACGCCCGAGTTTTCTTTTTTTTTTTTAAGAATCGTTCCGATGTCAGGAAACTGAAGTAATCTGCAATACTCTCGCCGGAGTTTGAACTCCGGACCTTGAATATGGGTCGAGTGGGCTTCCAGTTACACTATGAAGGCATGCGGAAAGAAAGGAGAAAATACTTAAAAACTTCTGAAACACATATGAATAATAAATTTCTTCCCTTACGAATGTAAATTCTTTCATGTTTCAATACATAACACTCCTATATGTGAGTCTAGTACCGTCATTACTCACTCGTGATGCCCTCATCAACTGTGCTCATAGCCCTGCCTTTCTCCGCCACATTGCCATGCGTTGGAATGACGTACGTGTATGACATTTGCAATTTTATGATGGGATACATCATCTTCGTTGATGAAATAATGTCTCAAAGCTCTTTACCAGTCTATGACTGCAAATATTGCCGCCGCGTTATCCACCCTGTTATAGAAACTACAGGAGCCTTTTAGACCTCATCTTTTGTTAACATGCTTGATCCCCCTGAAAATTTAGTGGTGACTGCCGTCGAAATTTCCTTACAAGAAATGTGAATTTTTCACTTTGGGAATGACCTTGTTTGTCTACATTTAAGTTTCGAATTGCTCAGAAGTCTTGGGGTACACTATTACTTTACTAGCATTATTGTTTCAGTTCTTGTTTTGTAATTTGGTTATGCCTTTTGCAGTGCTAACATATGCAGTTTTGAAGCTAAACACTTTTCATTTACGAATCAAACTTTAGTAATGTGAAACACGGATTAATACTGCATATCAACAGACGATGTTACTTTAGAATTAGGCAAAAATGCAACCTCAAATTGGCGCTTAAAAAAATTCTACCAGTTTCGAGAACAATCTCTGAAAATGTTTTTTTCTGAATGAGAACAAACATATCAAATATTCTTGGAAACAGATAGAGTTGTATGCAACATCGCCTACCTGTGGTTGCTTTTTGCTAATTTTAAATTTTATTTTAAGTTAGGATGTTACCTTTTTAGGGCAATGTATGTTAGGTTCTATTTTCATTTAGATTTGGAGTTGCCTCAGTTCTCTTTACTTTAATAACATTTTAGCCATCATGTAGGGTATCTTAATCATTCAGTAGCCAAAGAATATGATGCCAGAAATGCATAGAATAATTTTCTAACGGCTGCATTCGATATTTATAAGATTTGTTGTTATATAGCTGTTTTGGGAACGTTGTAGAACCATAATGGGATTTGGGGAGGGAGAAATCTTAAAAAAATCAACAGTAACCTGGGATTTAGATCTGAGCCTTCCAGTTGCTAGCTGATTGTATTGACCGTTGTACTACAACCCCACATGGGTGAAATGTTTTTAATTCTGTTCACCTTTTCCCACTCCTGAAAGGCAAATAGTGGGAGGAGGAAATTCTCAGGCGGATAAATTAAGTTGTTAGCAAACAATTGTTCATAATATTTTAGTTTCGGAGGTCACCATGGAACTTCCTGGTGCACAAAGTCTGAAAAGATAAATTGTACCCTCGCCGGCAGTTAAATACTTGCCTTAATAACAAGAAATGCTGACCATCGGGATCTGATTATTTCCTGTGTCCTTTAAGCCCCCATGCAAGGTCCTAGAAATTAGAAGTCCTTAAAATCAGGCTATAGTTTCTTATAATCTTAATTTTCTATCATGAGAACGAAGAAAATGCCCACTAGAGGCCTGTGAAGGAATGCCTGCCCTAGGCCACCACACTGGCTTAATTAGGTCTTGCTGACTACGACACATACAAGCGCACATGACACATGATTTCCGACGTTTCTGGAAATTTCCATTTGGGCATAATTAATTTGTAAAAGATTCCACTAATTTTATTTATACAAAAGTTCACAAATGTTTCAAACCATTTCATGTCTTACACAATCACTTCTCGTATCACAGTTAAAAGCATTATTTTTTTCGGGGGGAGGAGACAAAAGTCTAAGAAAACACTGATTATCTACAAAGAACCTAAGTATTGGCTGAAAAATGAAATTCATCAAAAATTTATAATAGGCTCACTGAATATTAGTAAACAAACTAGTAGCTTATTGAATACTGGTGAATAAACTAAGGGTTTAGCCAATGCTTATGAAAAAGTTTTCATGGATTTGTGTAAACATACTAAATCTACATCATTTGTCATCTCTGCATATAAAAGCTAATACAAGTTCCTAAAATATGCAGACCGTATTTAAAAAAACGTTCTTCTCCTAAGCTCTTCTATTTGATGTCCGCCGAAAATATCACGGCAAAAATATCGCGGACGAAACGTTGCGGAGAAAACAACGCAAGGCGAAAACGTCGTGGAACAAAACATCGTGGGAGAAAAGAAAGCAACAAGAAAACATCGCAGTTCTAAAACATCGTGGTACAAAATATCGTCGTCGAAAATAAAGCTGTACAAAAACTTCTCAGTTTAAAAACATCGTCTTGAAATCTTGTCTTGGTGAAAATTATATCTTGTTTTGTTTCCCTTTATTCTTGAACTGTCATTAACATTTCTAGTTAACATTTCTTGTCGTTAGCATTCTTAACTTCCCAATATTTATGCGAACATGCATTTACAACTTTTAAAACCTGAAAAACGCATGTGTGCGATGTTATCGCCATGCGATGATTTGTAGGTGCTTTATTTTTTACCACGATATTTTCGACGACGATGTTTTTAAACTGCGATGTTTTTGAACAGCTTTATTTTCGACTACGATATTTTGTACCACATGTTTTACAATTGCAATGTTTTCTCCGCGACGTTTTCGTCCGCGATATTTTAGCCTGTAACACATTTATTTTCAGATGCATCGGATAACTTCATTAAGTAATAAGCGTCTAGCCGTTTGAAACGACAACAACATTTAAGCCCTCTGAACGGAATATCTGGTAAAGACGCTGACTGCCGTACCGAAGAGCCCGGGTTCGAATCTCAAAAAAGGCATGAATGTTTGTAAATGTATAGTGTCTGGGCGGCATGAGGGGCACGCAAAATATAGGACGAGCAAAACACCCTCTCGAATGTCTTGGTGGTAGGAAAGGAGAGGTGTGAAACACTAGGACCCGTCCCCCGAGTAGGCTCCTCCAAAATTGCGAGGGAGGATTAGACAAAATTGTACTGTCATCTATATGGTTCTCAAGGTTTATGTCAAAAACAGACGCAGTATTATGCCCTTGTCAGGATAAAATTCGTGGGCTTGTTCTGATTAAATCAGACAAGTGGGATTAGCAACAACAACAATAACACAACGTATTTCAGACATATTTCAATTTTGATGATTAAATTCGTTTCGAATGTTCAAAAATACATTTCATAACTACGGGTACTTTCTCATTTTATTCTTTATTCTTAAATTCATATTTTCACTATTCAGTGCGTTTCTCATTGTTTCAAATTTTGAAGATAATTTATAATACCGGGCATAGATAACTCTTAACATCTATCTATAAGAATAGTCGAAAGAGTTTCGTACTGAACTTTGTAATGTAATTCCATGCCTTTCATTGGAAAACTGTTTTTACGTAAACGGGCGTGGAGGGAATATGAAGCATTCTTCTCGCCCTCTCTGCCACGGATTTTCTTACCAATACGATTCTCATACATACGCGGGGTCATCATAAAGTCAGCAAAGTTTTAAAAAATTCGCATTTCGGTTGAATATACAGAGCTTAAGCATGCAATTAATAGAGAAATGTATAAATCACTTAATTTGAAATGATGAATTTTTGTCATATACCTTCTTAATAATTATTATTTAAAACGTTTTTATTATGTATTCATCCATTAGAAAAACACAAAGTACCTCATAAATGATGAATATGGAAGTCACCATTACTGAACACATACTGAAGCTGAGAAATCATGTGAGTAGCAGAAACAGCATTTCTTTAGAAATATTTGATGGATGAGGCCAGATGACGTCTCTCCAGATGTTAAGTAATCATAATATTTCCGGGTCGAAACCCCGAACTCTAGGTAGACCCATTGAACAAAAATCACAAATTTCGAATCTAGAAATCAGGAGATTTATTAACTCTAAAATTGACGACTTATCATTGATTCTTACTAAAAATTAACAGTGAAAGTTATTTACAGGAGAAATAACATAGAAGTTTTACTCATATATGACTATCTCATTATTCGATGTTTACTTTCTCCAAGTTGAGAAAAATGCTGTTTAGAAACAGGCTATCTTCCTACTGACTCTTTACAGAAATAGTTCAAGAACAGAATCATGTTTTCAGAATTTCAAGGTACAACACCCCTCATAAGATATAATCGAAATTAAATTTTGGATAACAAACGTCTTTAAAGCACACGAGCAATTTTATGCATTTTCCTGTTAATTCTTTCACCATACGTTGTAAGTTCAATGAAATGCAAATATATTTTGAAAATTCAATGTCTTATAGTAAAATAAATTATCACTTTCCCCCGTGATTGCTCTCATGGTGTAAGTGGTAACTTATCTCACTAACAACGGAAACTCCATGCATAGAACTCCGACGATCGCACACTTGATTTTTTCTGTTTCCTGCTTCGTAAAACTTAGTAAACTCTACAATGTGTAATTATGTATATTAGCAGCGTTTCATGTGAATGTATTATTATTGAAACAGCATTATATTAATGTAATTAGTTTAGGTTGTTGATTATATTGACTGATTAGTTGAGTAAATTCTGTATCACCTTTTATCATAAATTTCTGATTATAAGCCGATTCGTGCGCGAGATTAGAAATAGGATTTTGCTGCAAATTCAGCCTAAATTGAAAATCCGTGTATAGGCCGAATTTAAAAAATAAATTCGGTTTATATACAGAAAGCTGGATATATATATATATATATATCTGCAATTACAAAGCCTTATAAATCCAGCTATATAGCTTTATAAAGCCTCATAAATCCAGCTACATATCGCCAAAAGTTCGAATAATTAGTCATTTTGAAAGAATTGAAGATGATATTAACTGCGAGGAAGATGACGAGAGTATTAATGCTAAAATGTAGTAAAATTCTATTCACCCAGATTTGCCTAGCAGAGAAAGATAAACGTTGGCAGAAAATTCTGAGCTGGATATTGATACAGAGAAGTCTGATTAAGGTGTATACTGAGATTAAATAAGATAAAAATAATAGTGTTTTAATTAATTTCAATTATTTCAAATACGAAAATTACATTTACTATTAATTTTTGTGATCGAAATACTTAGAAGTTAATTTGGACTTGACGGTAAGAAGATTTCCAACTCTTCGAAGCAAAATAATTCTTGAAAATTGTTGGCTTATAAACAGAAATACACAGTAAATAAAATAACTCCATACTTATAGAGCTCATACTTTTAAAATTAAAACATAATAATAATAATGCGTATTTAATGGCTTTCACTGTAGTACTTGATGGTAATTAGTGCAATGTAAAGTCCGGAGATATAATAGCCTTTTAATGACAGTACCAATATTTATGAAATCGGGAAATAATATTTTCTAACAACATCTTACTTACGCATGTAAAATAGTATAAGCCTCTGGAGAGTTCTAATTGAAACGAAAATTGGACTTGCATATAATGCGCGCATCCTAATGAGGATTAT
>KK117571.1:435768-512485 GCA_000611955.2 Stegodyphus mimosarum | reverse complement strand
ACTATGAATTCCAAGCGAGAAATTGATCTTCACTTTGTGCACGCTCCCTTACGCCCGATACTGTTGATTTCGGTCTTTTTGAACAGAGATCGACTTGCGGTAGAATTTTGTCAGAGCACCGCTATGAAGGCGTCCCAATTACTTTTCGCATTTTAATTCATTAATTACTTTACGAGTTTTAAATAAAAGCCTATTTTATTTTTAAAAATTTCATTCATTTCTAAACGCAAAATTTACTTTTCATATATTAAATTCTCTGTTATATGAGCATACCTGGTGCAAAGGATTAACTAAATACATATCGTCTACTGGCTTACAATTACGCTTTATACTTATTAATACATTAAATTTTAGGTGTATTGTTTTCGCTTTAGATGAATACCTGAGCATTCGAAAAATTGTAATTTCAAGAAATTAGCTTAGAATCGCACATTTTTTGCCCAAAAGAGTGGAGTACGCTTGAGTAATTATTTTGCACTATCCCAGAAAAGCCGAAATCTTGTCTCTTCACTTATAAGTAATCAAATACCATTCCATAATTTCGTACTAAATGTTCCTTTTCTGCATTGATGCCAACTGAAGCCAATCACATGAAGACCGCAAGAAATACTTCTTCTCTAATAACAGAAATTACAAACTCTTAACTTTTCTGTAATGAATTATAACTAATAATCACTACTCAAATTGAATCATGATACTTGTGCATGAGAATGAGCACGCGTCTCTAGCTCAGCGCTAAAAGCAGTGTTTACAGTTCTCTCTGATATCAGCATGTCTGCTAGCGAGAGTAGGTAAACGCATATCGTCTTCTCACAGAAGTTGTAGTTCATGAAGGACTGTCTAAACAGTAAACTGTTTTTAAATTTTGATCTTGTAGCTCTTGAGATCCCATGAGTGAGTTTCATTAACTATTGAAGTATACCACCAGTAAGTCAGAAAGAATGGTTCTTCAGACTCTCCAGCAGCAGTTAAATACCACTTCCACCTGATCACATGCCTTCCACGTCATCCAGGCGCGTTCATCACAAAATGTAGGGCTGGTCATAATGTTTTGGCTTTTGAGTGTAAACGGTCTTATGCAAAAGTAGCGGCCTTCGTTATCCATAACGTCATTCATAATATATTATGAACTTTTTCTGTTTCCTGGAATTATCTCTCTTAACGAGATTATTTTCAAAATATTCAGCATTCTGAATTTAAATAAAAAATAGCAAATTTTCGACATATACATTTCGTTTCATTTTTGCAAAATTCTTCACTTATTTTCCTTGTTTATTTTATTATGCTGACGATTCGGTATTCTACTGTGAATATTAGCTTTCTTAAATACTTGTCTTCTTAAATTTCCTTACATTATAAGGTATTTCTCCCACCTTCTCGGTATGTCTTCGTGGTGTAGTGGTCAGCACGCTGGGTGCGTATTACAGAGGTCCGTGGTTCGATTCCCGGCGAAGACGTTGCTCGTTTTTCAATACCTCTTGCTTTCAAATAACCAAATGTCTCTGCAACACTAATTCGCATAATGATATGTAATGTGCATTCCATATTCATATAAAACATAAACTTCATATAACATTTCCTGATATACAATATAAGTTTTCAGATCTTAGACAGAATTTTACAGAAGCACTCATATATATCCTTTAACAAAATGTGACTGGTGTGCTAATGAAACGGTCATCGTGCCTTTATTCAAAGAAAAATACACTTTTATCTTTAACACCAGAATTTTTTTAACTTTGGATTTTTTTTCAATACTTGAAACTGTTACTAAACACTTTAATTCATTGCATACTACACAACAACAGACACATTGATTATCCGCGTTAAAACAGCAATAGAAACTCACCATAAATTCTACCCATCAGTGAAATCTATTGAGAAAGGCAGGTAGTTGATCTATTAGGAAAAGTATCTGAAGGCTTGTCGCATTGTCAGAAAAGTTAATTTCTCATGGAGGATTTCCCAAAGGGATACAAATCGTACTCACGTTAAGCATGGGTAGATGTCCACTAGTGCTCAGTGATATACATTTGGGCTCAGCTTAAATATAAAGCCAGTGAGGATCCACCCTTTTATTTAACAGTTTGTAGGGTTTCACCTTCTTATTTCACAGTTCAGTCCTTGAAAATCCCAAACACTAATAAGCGAATAATCGCTTAAGTGTGTGAGCAGAGACGTAAGACTCAAGAAGAGTTAACTACCCTTTATTTCTCAAATTAAATATAATACAATCAGCTTCTAACTCGAAGTGTACAGCAAAGCATCCATTTTTGCTTGAACATAAATTAATATGAAATTAAACTTAACTACGCTTAACTAAAGCTAACTGAAAGACATAGCCGAAGCTATCAAGATTCTAAGAGTAGTTGGCCCCTAAATCTTAATTAAGTCGGCGATGCCAATCACGGGCCAAAAGACGACCGAGTGTAGCAATCGTACGGCCGAGCGTAGCAATAGCTTAGACGTAGCCGGAATACAAACGCGCGCTAGTCAGAAACTCAGGCTCTCTAACGAAGTCGGCGAAACATTGACTTAAATACTACTCTTACTCATTTGCATTAACCGCGTCTCTGAAAATACATTCTGGTAGGAAATTGTAAGCTGAAGCTAGAAGAGATAGGAAACATGCATAAACTTAAAATAACTGTTATTAAAATTAGGATAAACCTTACATCTTTCCCCACCAGAATTTAATTACTCGAAGAATAAGGTCTCAAAATGACCTTGCTTAAGAGTGTAAATTCTACAAAACTCTTCTAACTTTAAAGTTTAAACTTGTAGCAACTGTGCTTTCTTGACTGAAATTCCTCACTAAATTTTTCTTGTTTAGAGCTAACTTTGCAAACATTTCTAACACTAGACTAATAAAATACATTCATAATTTTTACGATTTGACTGGGGACAAACATCTTCTTCTTTCTGGAACAAGAATTTCAGTCTTGATCTTTCCAACTTATTTGGAAGAAAAGAATGTTTGTTTTCACATACAATTTATATTTTCCTTACCACTTTACCTTTATTGAAATTATTTTGGCCCTCAAAGAGCTTTCATTCACACAAAATTTAAATCTCCTTCCCCCCACGCTCTCCAGAAATTGTTCTGAATGAATTGAGCATGTTAATGCTGTGTTTCGACGAATCTACTCTAGCATCTACACAACAGCTATTATTTGTTGAAGCTTGACACTCGAGACCTCAGAAGACTCCTTAAACACAAAACTAGTACTTCTAGTGTGTTAAAATAGAACTTAATTTAAATTCTTAAGTCAAGCCTGGAGAACCTAACTTTAAACACGTTCAATCTATACTTTCTTCTATTCATCTATTATACAAAGTATTTTATAGTCATGCTTTGACCAAAACTTACATTTATACTAGTTAAATTTTACAGTAGTTTTACAGCTGACATTAGCCTTTCTACATTCAATACAACATTTGAAAATTCCCTTTACATCATTAGTTATAGTTGCTATACAAAATTTACAAACTTTTTCTACAATCTTTCTTTAAGTTAACATATTTTAAATTGAAGTCTTTTGACTACAAGTATTCACAAATTAGTTTCTCGCAACTTGAGAATTCTCAAAAAGGTATTTACAAAATAAATTCTTCCCAACTTGCCAATTCAAAAATCTTTTCTGTTTAAAAGATAATTAGAACTACATTCTCGCGAATTTACGAACTCAAACTTTTTGCTCTAAGCAGTATTTAGCAACTTTAAACAACATGATACAAATCGAACTTTCAATGCAAAATAGGAAATAAGGAAAATTTTCACTTACCTTTTTTTCTTCTAAACTCTTTCATCCTAATCAAGCAGAATTCCTCGAAAGTAGGATATTTCAGAACTTGCAATCTTCTTTTTTGGCTTCGCTGGTTTCGCCTCTTCGTCGGAATTCTCTTGCGTTTTTTTCTTTGTCGGTGAAACGCGCTGACTTCTTGATCGGCTGAGAATTCTTGAACTCCGGTCTTCTGTTTAGCTTCTGAGACCAGCTTCGTTGCTATGGATCTTTAAACCTCCTCTTGGGATTTCTGACATGCTGGAATGGTTGACCTCTTTTGAAGTGGTTGGCTTGTGTTCTAGAGTTGGTCGTTTACCTGGAATACTATCCATAGACTTTCTTCGCTTCTCCATCGGAACTTACTTCTGTTGTAGAGAAACGTTTCTTTTTTTCGTTATCTTCTTTTTCCCTGAGTCTGAACTTTGCGGCTGCTGCTGTGTTCGCTTCGCGGGACTTTCTTCGGTGCTCTCACCTTGTTTTCTTTTGCTTGCTGGGGGATTCTTGCTCGGCGACGGAGACATCGAAGTTCTTGGTGTACTCCCAGGATCCTGCAATAAATCTTTTAGAACTTGGAAATCAGTATGATTACAATATGGTTTGAGTTAGTCAATATTAGCAATTATTTGCTGGCCATTTTCAGCCTTTAAATAAAATGTTGCATCTTTAGTTCTTTCTATCACAAGCGGCACATCGAGCCCGGGCTCAAATTTAGCAACTCTGCTTTCGGGTGCAGACGATAACGCATGTTTGATATTTAATACTTTTTGGCCAACTGTATAATCTACATCGCGTCTATTTCTATCATAATAGAGCTTCTGTTTCTGCTTTGTCGCATCAGAATTTTTGATGGCCTCATTAATAATTTTCTCGATATCTTTCAATTTAAATTCTTTTTTCTTTGCTGAGCGAAAAATAGCTTAACCAGTGGAGTTAAAATTTTTCTTCCTAAAAATAATTCTGCGGGGTTTTCTGTGTGGTATCATGTTTTGCTGTTCTCAAAGCAAAGCTTAACTCATCGACACAGCTGTCCCAACGCTCATGATAATTCTTAACATATCCCCGAATAATTTTAACTCAATTCTTATTTACATGTTCCGCAATATTCGATTGCGGTCTATAAGGTACTACAGATTCAGGTATCTTCAGATGGCAAATGCCAAGGTCTGTGCAAAGGTTTTCAAATAAATTACTTACGAATTGCCTACCATTATCTGATATTACTTTTACTGGGGATCCGTATTTTAAAATATATTTGTTTAGAAACGAATCTGCTAGTATTTTTGCTGAAGCTCATTTAAGGGAAATTATTTCCACCCACTTTGAGAAATGATCCACAATGGTTAACAGGTATCTGTTTTTATTACTTTTTGTTCTAGGGTAGGGACCGAGCAAAGCAATGCCAACCAATTCAGTTGGGAAAGTGTTTTTGTTTTTTATGCTATTTAAGTACCCGGCCGGGTTGTAATTGACGTCGTTCATTAATTGACACAAGTGATATGACCTGACATACGTCGTCACCACCTTGTACAACTGCGTAAAATACACCGCTTCGGGGACTCTTTGCAAGGTTTTTCTAACCTCTAAATTTCCTGATACTTTCGAATGATGAAGCTCCTCTAAAATGTTTAAGCGTAGACTCATTCGGACTATTGCCCGTAGCTGTTGATTACCGTTGGCTGTTTTCTTGTAAAATAGCAACTTATTAATCATTTCATAGTGGGCCGCTCTATTGCGAATAGCCGTTAAGTCTACATGTTCAAAATTTTCGGGCTCTTCCAGATATGCGTAAATGTCTTTGAACTCAGGGTCCGTTTTTAATTCGGCAATTATTGTTTCAGGGGATTCAATTATTTTAGCAGTTAGCATCGTACATCTAATTGTATTTCCCTCATCATCGATCTTGATTCTTGATAGGGCATCCGCAACTACATTTTCTTTCCCCGGAGTGTGTTTTCTTATTAAATTAAACTCTTGCAGTTTTAACGTCCAACGTATAAGCCGGGGTAAAAGATATTTCCCAGAGTATAACCGACCAACTGCCGCATGATCTGAGTACATAGTTATCGGGACACGTCCGAAATGAACGAGGAATTTTTGGACCGCTAGTAAGACCGCGAGGTTTTCCCGTTCAGTTGCGGTTTAATTACGCTGAGTTTGATTCAGCGTTTTGCTGAAAAAGGCTATTGGCTGCCCATTTTGGGAAAGAACTGCTCCAACTGCGTAGCCTGACGCGTCTGCTGCAATTTCTAAGTTTTGATCCCCTTCCGAGAATTTAAGAACAGTTGCGTTTATTAAGGCTTGTTTCAATTCTTCAAACGCCGTGTTCGCCTCAGCTGTCCATGTAAACCTAGTCTTTTTTCGTTTAAGAACCAACAAGGGTTCAACTATCTTTGGAAATTCTTTTATGAAAACTCTATAATATGAGCACATTCCCAAAAAAGGAAGATAATTTTTTGGCCGTATTTGGAGGTGGATAACTTTCAGTAACTAATATTTTGGAATTATCAGTTTCAGTACCGTTTTTCGAGATTTTATAGCCCAAGTACCTCAATTCCCTGGAGGCAAAGTTGCACTTCTTTGGATTTATTTTCAGGCCGGCCTCATTTAACAGTGTAAAAACTTCTTCCAAATGCGTAATGTGTTCTTCTATTGTTTCGCTGCTAACAATAATATCATCGAGATAGATGACTGCACTTTTGCCCAAGACTGGCCTTAAGACAATGTCCATAACTTTTTGAAATGTGGCCGGAGCTCCGCTTAAGCCAAACGGCATTTTCAAAACGGCTATACGCCTGAATTTCTAATAAAAGCTGTTTTTTTACATCCACGGGTTTTACTGCAATCTGAAAATAGCCTGACCTCAGGTCTAATGTAGTCATACATTTAGTAGAACGAATCTGTCTTATAACTTCATCTATTATCGGGAGGGGCTATGTGGGAGAATTTCGTTATGCTATTTAACTTGCGATAGTCAACGGCGAATCTCCACGAATTCGGATCTGCGGGTGGCAGTCCATTTTTCGTTTTACACAAAACTACTGGACTTGCATAGGGGCTTATACTTGGCGTAATTATCTTGTTCTCGAACACTTTCTTAATATGTTGCTCAAGAATGTCTTCCTTCACACGGTCATACCTATACGGCTTAGACCTGACTGGGGGCGCACTACCAGTGTCAACACTGTGTGTTACAATCTGGCAGAAGCCAGGTTTCCCGTCGAATAACTGTGAAAACCGACTTACGAGTTTTTCCAACTTCTCTCTTTCTCCTTCTTCGAGATGAGTCATGTTGGAGTTTTACTAATTTAAGTGTTTAAGTTTTAAAGTTCAATATCACATGAAAGTCAAAATTAGGATAACAATTCTAAATCACATGAATATGGCAAATATTGCATGGGAGTAAAACGTTTGTGACATACATGATAAACAACATTTAGACTGTAAAACTTGTGTGTTCAAATAAACAGTAAATACTACTTCCAACAGATGATTTAAAGTTTTTGCGTTGTGAATAAATTTAAAATAACTATTTGGTCCAGTGTTCTAAATTAAAAGTGAAGACATTACAAGATAAGTTAAATTAAATATAGGATTTATTAAGTGATGAACTGACTTAATACAAAATTATACATAGGTGATGGTGATGGGGTATCAAAATAAAATAAAATTTTTCATACCGTTCCGACAGTTACTTATCAGTGAACATTGACTGGTACATGAAGATACGTGGATACACAATCATGGCAGTAGACGTCAACAAAAATTTTCTTGGTTTGTCATTTCACTTGCTTTCTATAAGGAGAGAAAAAAATTTAAATTAGTTATTGAAATGTTTTGTCATTTTCGTCGCCCTCCATAGGAACCTTCTCTTATCCATTTCTTCCGACATCGTTCTCTGATAACGCAGACAGCTACTCTGGACGAAGCGGCAGTTTTCTGGTCTCGTGACTCCTTCAGTATAACTTTCCTTCTCCCGTCTGCCACGTCTCTCTCCCTCTGTAGATCGCTCCAAGCCTTTTTCTTCTTTTCGCCAAATACTCGTTTGGCGATCCGAGAGGTTACAAGACAGGCCAATTGCCGGGCAACCCCAGGGGAAAAATGCACACAGGAAGGTGAAGCAAGGTAGTTCGAACTCCTGAAGTTGGCGAATAATCACCGATCCTCCAAGGTCATCAACCTGTCAGCAGAGCTAGCCTCGTCTCGGTGTCCCAATCCACCACGGTGAAAGCCTGCAAGTAAACAAATCACCCCGTCCCCTCAACCTTGGCGTAGCGTAATGTAGGTTGAAATTATTCTCTCCGGCAAGGTGCAGAAGTTTCACTTGATGACAGAGGCTTCCCAGACCACTGTCTGGCGGGTGAAGGAAAATCGAAAACAAGGTCATAAATCTTGATTCCCCAAAAGGCAACGTAAAAAGGTTTTCGAAAAGAATTAAGGATTTGTTTTTTTTACATACTAATTAATACAAGACAGAAGAAAAGTACTTCAATTAAAATATAATAATCACATAGAAAAATTTCTTAGGTTTTCTACCACACCAAACACGACCACCATAGTCAGAAAATAAAAATTACTTCAATTAAAATATAATAATCACGTAGGAAAAATTTTATGTTTTCCACAACACCAAAACGACCACCATAGTCAGAAAATATGGATCCCAAATTTAGCAGAAAAGGGGGCACACCAACTTGTGTAAGCAAAAACTTTAAAAGAGCTTTAAAAAAACTTGACCTTAAGGGTCAACTTAACAAGAGTTTAGCATTAAGCAACCAAGTTAAGAATAGTATTAACTAAACAAAAAAATTTAAATAGTTAACCAAACTACCAAAAGTAAAAGAAAAATTAATTACTCAAGCAACTTAAAATCAGAGTTAACCAAAACTGTCAAGAAAAATTAAATGACAACAATTACTTTTCAACAAGACAAAGAAACTTAAGATCAACTACAAAATAAAAACAAATTAATAATCTTTAAGTCTGATAGCAGAATTAAGTTAAATCATTACAATTAAGACATTTTAATTCACAACTGAAATATGTAATACATAACAGTCAAATATAGTTCCGGGATTGCAGCTTTTTCCTCCAATTTTTGGCATAGCTACGCGTAAGAAATCAACCCCTAACGTAACTGCGGTTAACAAATTTTTTACCGCCAAAATATTAACTTTTTGCCCCTCGTTCTTTATTCGAACATGCAGTCTCACTTTTCCCATGCAGACACACTGTTTGCTTGGGCGACAATCACCGGTTGTCCCGTTGTTTTAAATAATCTATAACGTCGAAAATGCTCTTTAAAGAAGTCCTACGACAGGAAGCTACATTGAGCCCCCGGTATCCAGTAGTGCGGTAGTAGGGACGTCGTTTAATAATATATGGATCCTTGGCAAGGCCAAATTTTGTATGACTACCGTATTCAGTTTGATTTCTGAGGGATTTCCCTTCCCAGACGTTGACCTAGCCCTCTTCTCGTTCACCGTGATTAGTTTAAATTCTTCTTATTTGCCCCTTCGTCCAGCTGTTTTTTATTTCTTCACGCCTTGGACTGACTAGCCTTTTTCTTCTCTGATTTTGCAATTTTCCCCGCTTGCCGATACGGATTCTGTTGACCTAGAGGTTTTGTCTGAGAGCGAATCCTTGAATACTGTTTAAAATTGCTTCTACGTGAGTTTTCGGCTGTTCGCCTGCTCTGAAAATTTCACTGCTAATTCAAATAAGTTTTCCAGGGTTTGCGGATTCCTGACTTCAAGAAAGTCCTGGATTGACCGAAGTAACCGCGGCAATATGATTTCGATAATTCCCTTGTCGGGCCTTTGTCCATATAATAATTTGGAAACGTGGATCTTCCTTAAGATGAAGTCTGTTAAATAATTCAGACTCCAACTTCGCGCGGTCTTTTACAACTGCGAATGCTTTCAATAGTGCCGTTTTAAAATTTTCCAAAGTGTACGTTTCGGATTCTCGATCCCCCAACAAACTCTTACCAATATTTTTGTACCAGCTGAGAGCTTGACCTTTTGAGTTCATGTAGCGATGATCATTTGCTGCAGGTGGTTCACAGGATATAACGTGAAATGTAGGTCCAGCTGCTCCATCACGGAAAAATCATCACGGAACATTTCCCGTCAAATATTGCTGCTGGCTTCATTGCCGCTCTCATCGCTTCTACGATAAATCCAAATCAATCCATTGGGTTTGCTTGAGGTTGAGGGAATTGAAAGGTAGGAGAGGTCAATGTGAAATCTTCACTACCTAGCAGCATGGTTCGTTAAGAACAACTTCGGGCGCCAAATGTGAGGTTTCACCTTCTTATTTCACAGTTCAATCCTTGAAAACCCCAAACACTAATAAACGAATAATCGCTTAAGTGTGTGAACAGAGATGTAAGACTCAAGAAGGGTTAACTACCCTTCATTTCTAAAATTAAATATGATACAATCAGCTCCTAACTCGAAGTGTACAGCAATGCCTGTACACTTCGAGGCTTGAACTTAAATTAATATGAGATTAAACTTAACTAAGCTTAATTAAAGCTAACTGAAAAATATAACCGAAGCTACCAAGATTCTAAGCAGTTGGCCCCTAAGTCTTAACTAAGTCGGCGAAGCGAATCACGGGCCTAAAGTACGACCACAGCTTAGAAAGACGTAGTCAAAAGGCAAACGCGCCCTAGTCAGGGAATCAGACTCTCTAACGAAGTCGATAAAACATCGACATAAATGCTACTCTTACTCATTCGCATTAACCGCGTTTCAGAAAATACATTCTGGTAGGAAATTGTAAGCTAAAGCTAGAAGAGATAGAAAAGATGCATAAACTTAAAATAACTGTTATTAAAATTAGGATAAACATTACAAGTTAAATGTAGGAACCCTTTTACACCGATAAGCGAATAAACACTTGAGTGTGTGAATAGAGACGTAAGACTCAAGAAGGGTTAATTACCCTTTATTTCTCAACTTAAGGATAAACACCGTCGGCTCCTATCTCAGAGCGTACAGCAAAGCCTCCACTTGGGCTTGAACTCAAGTTAATAAGAATTAAAACTTAACTAATGCTTAAATAAAAATATATAGCCGAAGTTATCAGGATTCTAAGTACTTCGCCCCTAAATCTCAATTAAGTAGACGAAGCTATCAAGGACCTGAAGTACGCCGAGCGTATTAATAGCTTACAGAGAGACGTAGCCCAAAGGCAAACGGGAGCTATTCAGAAACTCTGGCTCTCTAAAGGGCCGTTCACACTTGATACACAACGACGCTATCGGAGCTAAGCGACGCATGGAACGCCGCTCTAACTAACCTAGCTCGTTCACACTTACTGGGAACGTTTACTAGCTACAGCCAATAGGGAAGTAGAAGATCGCGCGCGCTTTCATTCGTAGGAGACAGTCTTCCGCCGTGAATCTTTGATCGATACACCAAAAACTAAGCGTTTTTTTTAAAATGGTTCGACCGAAACGTACGCTGAGCAGAAAACAACGAAAATGTGTTTTGTTGTTGAGTTTTCTTCTTGGTCATTTAGTACACAAGTTTCAAATCATCAAAAATTAGTTAGAAAAATAGAAACATGTTTTATTATAATGTTTTATTGTTGTCATTTAATTATTATTATCAGTATTTTCATTTCAAATGATAAGGGAGTTTATAAAGTTGATGCGATTCACTTTATTATTTGAGGTAATAAACAGTACCTTTTTTTTATGATGAAACTAATTTAGAAGAAAGAAAAATATTAGATTAACGCTTTTGTCTATGCTTTGCTTTCGCTACTTTTAATTCTATTGCTAATTTTATAATACAATTAGATATTTATATGAGATCATTGATATCAGTAATTTAATTCTCCGGATTCAAAATTTAAACACAAAAACAGTATTAAATGGAAAAGAAAATTACTTACTATTTCGACGAAGACGATCTGAAATCATCATCCAAGAGTATTCTACGTGTATTTTTGTAGTCCTTAAATCGACTATTCCATATAACGGGATGTCGCCTGGATTTACGCAATTAGACTATAATTTTCGCTCATATCTTACGAAGCAACAAAATACAAAAAATAAAGAAGCACCTTATCCGTTATACAGCGATAAATTAAAATTAAAAGTACCCTCCTCGGAAGATTTTTGCCGATATTTTCCGGATATTCAAAGATCCTAAAATTTTTAATTTAATTCAAAATATATCTACATTAACACAGGAAATTAAAGTAACGCAGAATACCCATAATGGCCTGGCCAAAAATTGCGCTCAGTGAGAAAAATGCACCAGCGAGGATCAAACTTCCAATCAGCACATCTACAGCTTAACCACTTTACCGGCTCAGCCGACGCTTCTAACGTCGGTTATGCGAATTGTACTATAAGTTATGGTGCTTTGAATGCAAGAATTAATTTTTGATGTGTATTCTGAGTTTCTTTAATTTCCTGTGCTAATGTAGATATATTTTGAAATAAATTAGAAGTTTTAGGATCTTTGAATATCAGCAAAATATCAGCAAAATCTTCTGAGGAGGAATCTGAGGAGGAATCTTCTGAGGAGGAACTTTAAATTTTAATTTATCGCTGTATAGTGGATAAGACACATCTTTATTTTTTGAATCTGGTTGCTTCGTAAGATATGGATTGGATTTTAAGATTTTTAAAATGAATTTCTGTATAGGAATAATAACTGTGGAGTAAAGGCCGTCAGGCCGTTTACTCGTCCTCACTTTAAATCAAATCAATCAATCAGTCGCTCATATCGTCAGCCATGTTGTTTGGGCACTTCTGTTGATGATGATGATTTGAAATATTCTCCTGATTGGTCGGTTCCATGTGTCGGCTAGCTCCGTTTTGCGCGAAGTTAAGATTTTTCAACTGGATCAATAGTGACAAAAAACTGGTTTTCTCTAGCTGATTCGCTGTGTTTGTTGTGTCCATTGTGTTCCCTAGCCCCGATATGTCCCAGTGTGAGCGCCGCTTAACTAAGTCAATGAAACATAGAAACATAGACTTAAATGCTACTCTCACTCATTTGCATTAAACGCCTTTTTGAAAATACATTCTGGTAATTAATTGTAAGCTGAAGCTAGAAGAGATAGGAAAGGTGCATAAACTTAAAATAACTGTTATAAAATTAGGATAAACCTTACAAGCTACTATTGAAAAAAATTCTGTATTACTTCCACGGAAAATCTTATTTTTTTCTCTTGTTATCAGTTTCTAATATTTATGCATTAATCATAAATTATTTTCTTAACTTCTTTAATTTTTTATTTCATACTTAAAGATATGTTAAAATAGTCATAAGCAGTTACATAAGCTCTCAAAATCAACTTAAGTATTTGAAAGCAAAGTAATCTCTTGATGCCCTTTAACTACAGTCGATAGATCATTTTTCCAGCTTACAGCCAGACTAACTTCCCTTTTTCTAAAAAGTTATGCTTTAATTTTCTAATTTTTTTAATTTTACACTCCCAAAGAATACAGAATGCTCTTGTGTATGATTCAGCTTTAAAATCTTAATGATTAATCATTATTCTTAAATGATTAGCATTTATATGAATCTTCCAATTTTAATCTATAAGAGGAATTTATTTAATGTGCAGACCAGTAATAACTTGAAATTTATTTCAGGAGTACTTCTTTCCTTATAAAGGATATTCTGTAAGATGAATAATTCGTATAAACATAAATATACAGTAAATGCCTCTGTTTGTTTTACTAGCAGATTATATTGTTATTTTCAATGACGCCTTGTTAACATTTCGAATTTACGCATTTAGGTGACATTTAGCTAAAACTGCAAATAATAAATTTTAGGAAAACCTCTTATAATCAATATTTCAATGTCACTCTAAGAAAGGTAACACTCCAAGAAAGCATTTCTCCAAATAAACTGAAGAATTCATTATATGATAAAACGAACTCAACAGATTATGAGCTTTATCTCTCAAATAAATTTTAAATCTTGCATTACGTTCTTATTTTTTATGCTTTAAAAACCTGAGGCTTCATTTTTATGATTTTCCCGTATGTTTCAAAAAATTAAAAATCATAGCTAAAGAAGTTACAAATTAAGTTTTCATTTAATTTTAGTAATCCAAATTCCTTGATGTAAAAATATGCGCCTAAAATCTTAAGTCTATAAAATTCATATTTTTAAAAATGACACCCTATTGGCATAGTGGTAGGAAGCTTTGGATAGCGGTTCAAATGCTATAAAAAGCATGTATGTTTTTAAGTGCGTATTGTCTTTGCTGCGCGGAGGCACTTAAATTATTGTTGAACTGAAAATCCTCTTGAGAGACTGGTGGTAAACGACCTTCAGCTTCGTCTCTCCGCATGTTTCTTTCAAAACTGGGACGCAGTTTGTCATTTCTTGAAGGTGTGACTGCGTGCTCCCTGAGCAACGTGTTCATAGGTAAGACGGCTAAATGATCGATAAGTTCAACCATTCTCGACAAATACATTAAGTTGCAAGTGTCCGTTCTTTTGGTTAGGCTGTAGAGACATTAGGTTATTTCGAAGCAGGAGAAATGAAAAATAAGCAATACCCTCGCCGGAACTCGAACAACGGACCTCTCGAATATGCGCAGAGTGTGCTGACCGCTACACCACGAAGGCATGCTAAGAAGGCAGGGGAATCTAAGAAGGAGGGAGAAATACCTTATATACTCCCCCTTTTAAAGGGCGCCTAGGGATTAAGGGATCCAGTCGCCAAATCCGTGGAGAATCATCATCGGCCATCTTCTTTTAGTTCGGGCGCCACTGTAGAGGCATGAAGTTATCTCGGAGCAGGAGAGACGGAAAATGAGCAATGCCCTCGCCGGGACTCGAACCACGGACCTATCGAATATGCACCGAGTGTGCTCACCCCTACACCACGAAGGGATGCAAAGAAGGCGGGAGAAATACCTTAAAAGGCGATCTGAATTATAGCAAAGCACAAGAGGATGAGAACAATGATATTATATTTTTAAAAATTGTGCATTTTATTCGGGAGCCTTTCTTTTCCTTAGTTAAGTACCTAAGAGTAAATCACTTAACTAGTAAACTCAGTGAATGCACATTTAATTAAACAGGATGCTCATAGAAAATGCAGTTAGTTATAATGATAAAAATTACTTTGATTTAATGTTTCTGTGAATTTTCAAGGTCAGTGACTAGAAGTTAAATACAGGATATCAAGGCAAAGTACGCATGATAATTATTGTAATGAACAAAATGCAACACAACCGAATCAAAAAATGTTCACCTTGCAAAAGGAACGGAAAACTAACAGACATAAAACCTGCTTACAAGAATAAACACTAGCCATTAAAAGACAGTAATAATTAGCAACAAGAATTAGCTTAACGCTCGTAATTTTGCAAACCTTTACCACTAGTGTATTGTTGTAACACCAGGGTGCCTGGGTCATGAACCCTACCCCACATCGAACAAAATACGTACTTCGAATCATACAGGGAAATAACCTAGCATAATATTAACATTTTTTCTTAATTTTTTAGTTATATACGTGCTATAACTATTATCGCAACTTAAGGTATCATCTGATTGAATATAGATTAGATATTAAGACCAAAATGGTGTGAGTAAACAGATATCAAGAAATTTATAGATCGTGGCAAAAGTTAAGCATAAGACTCTGAAAGCGACCTGAGAAACACTGAAAGGGGGCTGGTGAGCTGGTGAAGGACCTGATGGGAACAAGGCATGATAATACAACAGAAATTACACTAAGGTGCAAGTGCGAGTTCAATTGGTGCCACATTAAGAAAAAGTAAATTAATAGATCTAAACAAATAACATTATATACAACCCAAGTGAGACAAACTTTACAATATTAGGTCGTATAATTATTTAAGATAGCCATAGGTCTTTTACTATTGCATGGGTCATTAATATCATAGTCATATACCCTGATTACAGGGTTATCAATGGTATTCAAGTTTTCATAAAATTTCCGCGCAAGCCGGCAAAAGTATTTTAATTCCTTCTTCAACTCCTAACTCTGCATGTATTTTGTGATTTCTGATGTAACATGGTGCATTTGAAATCTGTCTGAGCACCTGATTCTGGGCCTGCTGTAACTTTTTCCGATAGAATTTGCATGAATATGCCCATACAGGGCACACACACCCATATATAACACAATATGGGACGCAAAACGGTCTTATAAATAAGTAACTTGTTATCTATAGAAAGTACACTGTTTCGAGAAATTAAGGGGTGAAGTGTAATTTTACTAACTCGAAACTTTCTTAATCTAGCTGTAATGTGTGTGTTCCATGAGAGAGTTTTATTGAGGATCATCCCTACACATAGAACTTGCTTGCCCATGGGATATTGTTTCCAAAAAATTGCAAATTTCGGTTGAACTTATTTTTGGTGGTAAACACAATTGCCTGTGTCTTATCGACGTTTACCTTAATCTTCCATTTTACCAGCCAAGTCTCAAATGTGTTTATGTAATCTTTAATGTGTTATGTTTATGTCTCAATCTTTATGTTTATGTCTCAAGTGTGTTTATGTAATCAAGTGTGTTTATGTAATCCAGCCAAGTCTCAAGTGTGTTTATGTAACCGCTGTATTGCTGGGCTAACAAACGTACTTTCAGTGAGGATCGCAGTGTCGTCAGCATATATTGCGAGTGTAATGTTGGGGGCAACTAGGATGTCGTTCACATATATATTAAATAATGTAGGCCCTAAAAGAGACCTTCGTGGGACCCCAGCAAGGATAGGTCTTTGCGTGGAAAGTGTATTTGAGAAATAAACGACAAAGTGTCTACCGATTATGTAGGATTTAATTATGTTATGATGTAATCTGGGAAGCCCAGATTGTGTAGTTTGTATGTGAGTGCATCCAGCCATACACGATCGAAAGCCTTGGCAGTACCCAGGAAAAGTCCCCCAGTGGCTTTCTTGTTCTGCAGCCCTTCGCTGATGAATTCTACAACTCTATATAACTGATTTACGGTCGAGTTTTTACGTCTGAATCCAAATTGATCTGGGATGATAATTCCGTGTTAATCCTGATGTTGGTTTATTCTCAAGAGCAGGACTGTTTCGACTATTTTACTCAAAGAAGACAGGAGCCTTATGGGTCGATAGAATTCTGTCAGATTAGCAGCTTTTCCGGGCTTTGGAATAGGCATGATCTTGGCTAGTTTTCAGCATTCAAGAAAGTGCTGCCACTTTAGAACCAAATTAACAACCTTTGTAAAGTACATCAGAGTTTTCACTGGGAACTTTTTGATCATCCGTTTAGTAATTTAGTCATATCCTGGGCTCTTATTGTTCTTCAATTTCTTGATGTAATCATAGACTTCCGAGGGCATGACTGAAATCGTGTTGTCAGTGCTTGGGATTGGTGTGTAATTGTTATGAAAATCAGCAATTAACTGTTGTGCACTGGTATCGTGAATGTTGTTTGAGCGAAACTGAGATTCCAGATGCTGTGCTAAAAGCTCTGCCTTCTCAGCCTCAGTGTAGTGAATCCTGTGAGAGCCTTTAAGGGGCAGAATGGGATTGTGGCATTTTTTGTACCTCTTGATCGCTTTCCAAATAGAGTTGTCCTCCGTGGAGAGGGACTCGAGGTAGTTGGCCCAGCGGGTTTGTGCATAATAATTAATATGTGACTTGACTGCCTCACAGAGCCTATTAAACATAGTTTTGTTCACACGGGATTTGGTTCTTTGAAACTGCCTCCTGGCAGCATTTCGTCTTTATCTGACAGTATTTTTGCAAACCTGTAGTTTCGAATGTTATATAGAACATTCTTCAGTTGCAGGAATGAACATGATAACAGAGAAATTTAAGTAGGTTACGCTGACTCTTGTTCCTAATCATTTTCATCTTTAATATTCGTTGTTCAGCATGTTCTTTTTGTTATCATTAATTATTTACCCTCATAACACTAAGTTTTTACATCATAAGTTTTATATATTATTTCTCAAAGAATCTACTGTAGCTAGAAGAAAGAGGAAAAATTTCCGTGAATCCTAATTTAAGAACATTCTTGAAATCCTACAAATTTTCAGTTATGAATAATTTCGTGATTTACAACTACACAAAAATCCTTTGTATTGCATCTGGGACAAAGCTTCATTATTCATAGTCATAAAATAGTATATACTGCCAATCTAGTTTCCACTGCACCAATACAAACCGTTGGTAAAACGTAGCAGAAAGTTTCAGAGTTCAAATACCCCAGCGTTATATCTTAAGAGATTCAGAGGATTACAAAATCGATTTAGAAGACTAAGAAATGAGTTCTAGATAATATATTATAATGATAAAAATTAGAAATACCAAAGTCCTCCCTGGACAATTCTAAAATATCCCATTGGGATTACTTCCATTAGCTCGCCCACACGCGCAACATACGTAACACATGTGTCATTAGAGATTCTTGGCAGATATGAATACTGAGGTTGGTTTGGCTTCGTTTGTTTAGATGCCCAGATACGTCAAGAAGGATCAATGCCCTAATAGATCAGAGAAGATTGATATGAGCAGTTAGTGCCGGACGAATGGCTGACAATTATATATTTAACAGTTTCTATAGTTGCGACGTTTTGCTCATTAATACAATGTTTCAACTTCTGTGGAGATTATTAAGACATTAAGAACTTTTTCATGAAAGTTACAGTAATATAGAAACAGATTTTTAGATCTTACTTTTTTTAATTAAATTTCCTGCTGCTTAAAATTTCATTGTGGCTTAGAGAAAAATGTTTACATAGATTGGATGAATTTTTGTATTGCATGCTCAGTGTGCCGTCACGATCAATCTTATTCAAAGATTTCATCTTTTGCAATCAGAATTTTTTAATGGCTTTCCAATCTTCTGTCACAAGAGTCTTAGTGAAAAAGAAGTGGAGTTGTGAACATATCAAATGTTTAAATGTATCAGATAAGTAGCAATTACTGTAAAATTAATCAATAACTAAACGGCAGATAACACCATAGCATCTCTTCAGGTGAAAGACTGATTGACGATTGCTATGACAGTAGTCAAATTTAAAACATAAGAAATCGGTAGGTACAAACACGGAGGTAAAAGCACAATTTCATTAATCAAATATTTTGAGAACAAGAATGACATTATTGCACAAGGAAACAGATAAATTTCTTGTCAATAAAAATACAAAAAGTAGAATTTGAATGAAATTAGGATAGTTTAAATAAATAAATACGAATAAATGAAGTTACAATAATACCTTTACTATGTGATTTCTAGCCTTGCTCTTAAAAGGTTTTTTTTTCTTTCAGTGAACTTTTAGGCGAGAAGTAGGAGTTCTAGGCTAACCCGGAAGTTTCACTTTATTAAATATTTCGGTTTGTTTTTAGATTAAAATTGTTCAGACTTTCACATTAAAGATAAGGATTTCAAAGTACGCCACTGAAGCATATACTTTTGTCATCATCGGACCGTTTATTTTTTAAAGGCTGTGTACCTTTAACAACTTAACTTTAGCTAGTGTTTATAGTTACTAGTTAGTATTGTTGTGTCGCGAATTCTGTGTTTTTAATTTAAGTGTTTTTAATGATTTAAGTAATCCATTATTTAAGTATTTTATTTGTATTTGGTTTTTTTAAGTTTGAAATTGTGAAGAGCGTAATGAATATATATATTTTGGAAAGTGTGTACTTAAATTTTTAGGCAATTATTTTTTTTTTCCTTCAACGGTCAATTTTAACGCAGAGAGGGGAGCGTCTTCTAACGGAAGTAACATCTGTGGGAAATGCCTTTTAAGATGACAGTTGCAACATTGAGTAATATATCGTGGTTCTCTTGTCTTTGTTACCAAGCTGAAAGTGAAGACTGTTGTCGGGCGTCCCGCTGTGATGTCGCCTGGTTTATGGCCTCGGTGGAAGTTGTAAATTGAATCTTTGAAAGGGCAGTTTTTGTTGTTTCTTATATTTTTCGCTTGTTAGCAGGGGGGGTCGAATGTTTAGTTTCCAGTTTTTCGCAGGTGCTACTGTAGACAATGACTTAATTCTGATTCGTTTGGGGGTTTGAACTTGTCCTATTAAATTATATTGAAAAGTCTCGGATTGGCAAGAATTTAATTTTATGTGTAACTTTGGACCTATAATTGTAGGTGGGAGGAGAAACCGAGTTTTCCTCGGTTGTTGCGCGAGTTTTGAAGTCAGTTTTTACCAGAGTCTTCGAGTTTTTGGAGTTGAATATTTAGCAGAGAGGGCCTTTGGCCTGCGGCCAGGCCTACCCGGGCTTGGGTGGCTGGCGCTAGCGTTCTGCGGACGAACTCGGCTTTTAGCTGAGGAGATTTGCGATGCTGCACTTGTACCCCGACGGGTGGCTCACGTTTGCGATGCGGCATGATGTGATTAATAGAGAATTTTCTTCTAATTTGCGAGAAGTAGAACTCAGAGCGAACTCTTCCGAGTTTGAAGCGGGTTTTCCCGTAAAACGGAAGTGTAAGGGCTCGTACCTAAATGAAGCTCTCTGTTCGTGAGAAGGAAAAGTATCATCGTTCTGTACCCGGAGGTTCTCCTTCAACTTTAATGTTTTAGAATTTTGATTGCCGAGTTTTCATCTTTGAAGTTCTACAAGAGGTCATTTTTCGTGGGCTTTTTGAATTTGATTACCTAAGATCCAGTTCAAGGCGGAATTCATCTGCAGCGGTTTCTCCTTCAACTTTAATGTTTTAGAATATTGATTGCCGGTTTTTTTTTCATCTTTGAAGTTCTACAAGTGGTCATTTTTCGTGGACTTTATTGTAGCTCATTACCAAGATCCAGTTCAACGGCGGAATTCCTCTGCAGCCTATAGCTTCTTATCATGATGATCCCGAAAGTCAACTGTAGGTTTTTTTTTTCATAAGATTATATTTTTTTTAGTAGTTTAATTTAAACTGTTCTTGCTTAATCTGGGGAGAAAGAGGAAAATTTAGTTGAAAAATAAGAAAAATAAAGGGGGGAAGAAGAAGATTGTTTGTGTCTTGGTAGAATTTAAAGTTATTGTCAAAAATAAGAAATTTATGTAAATTGTAATTTCTATAGAAGTTGTTTTAGATGATTAATTTAAGGTTCCAGTCTTTCTAAGTAACCGTTATTGTGTTAAACAAAAAAAATATTGTTATCTTGATAAATGACTCTTGGAGAAATTTAATGTGGAATATTAATTGCATTTGTATGTAAGGGTAGTCTGGCCAGGTCTCCCATAAACTTATCCTAGATAATTAATAAATGAGTTTGATTATATGTTCTTACTTGCATTTGTTTTTTTGTGTGTATGTAGTTGGTCTGTTCAGTCACTATATTTGTTTGAGCCGGGAGGCTTTTAAGAAACATGGAGATATTTTGCTTGGGGTTATTGAAAAATGTTTATGCATTTTAGGGTACTCACAACGCGCCCTGTTTTAGCAAATATGTACTAACCACTTATTAATGTTACTTTGAATGTGTTTTAAGATAGAATTTGAAATGACTTTTAGGTGCCAGGAAAGTTAAAACTAGTGCTTGATTTTTAGTAGCGGAACTGATTGATTGGTGTTTGAATACTTCTTCTCTGGTGCTTATGAGGTTTTTGCTATTTAATGAATATGAATTATTCGTGAGTTTAATTTTAAAATGAGTGAATTATAGAAGTGCTTGGTTGAGATTTAGTATTTAGTTTTACCGAGTTCCAGAGAAGAGTTATTCCAGCTTCCTTTTCAGGTTAAGTTTATTAAGAAGAATTTGCTTTGCCTTGCTATGTGTGAATTAATTGCTCTAAGAAAAGTTGTACTTAATATTATTTTGAGTCAGATCAACCAATTAGTTCCTTTCTCTATTTTCTAACCAGTGCATGTTAGTAAGTTTACGTTTAAGTTTTATTTTAAGTTTAGGTTGTCCGGCACCTAGAGAGAGTGAATAAGAGTTAAATTTTAAAAAGTTAAAAGTAAAAAAAACCCTTAAGGTTTAAAGATTTTCGCTATTTAACAGTATTCATATAATTATTTATTATTCTTAACTTTCACTTGGGCTGCTGTTAGCTGATCTTTGTGAAAAATCGGCAATATATTTCACTGCATTTTCAGAATTTTACATTTTGCATAAATTTATATTTGATTTATCACCTGACATATAATCGCCCTGGGAATCTATAATGCAGTCATTGATGTACACTCATGTCCATAAATTAAGGATAATTCGGCGTCACGCGGAAATCGAACTCTAAAATAAATATATCACCTGTAAAATCACTATACACATCTTCAAGAATAATATGCAAATTTCAGGAAGTAACCAAATGACACCGATGGTACGTCACAATGACGAGAGTGTAAGAGAATGATATATAAGGAATACAGGCAAAGAAGTAAAATTGTTCGCAGGAGATTTATAAGTATTTCAGTGCAATAACCGAATAGTTATGACACAAAGGACGCATTTGGATGATTTTTTACGTGGTAGAATTATCGGCCGTCTGGAATGTGGGCGTACCCAACTGGAAGTATCAGACGAACTTGGAATTGCCCAGAGTGTCATCTCCAGGCTTTGGCAACGATTCCAAGATGACGGAAAGGTGAGTAGACGTTACAGCACAGGTCGCCCCAGAGTTACAACGCCGAATGAGGACCGGTATTTGGCAGTTACTGCCAATAGAAACAGGCGGAGCACAGCCTCAGACCTGTCTCGTCAGCTCTCTTCAGCCACTGGTACGACAATTTCAAGGCAGACCGTGTACAGACGCTTAGGGCAGATTGGTCTATATGCTCGTAGACCTGTCAGATGCGTTCCACTTACTGCAACTCACTGTCGCCTGCGGTTAGCCTGGAGTAGAGAGCATGCATTGTGGACACCGCAACAGTGGGCTTGTGTAATGTTTTCCAACGAGTCCAGGTTTAGCTTGCAATCTGATTCTCGCCGGACTTTCATATGGAGAGCTCCAAGTACCCGTTACCACCAAGAAAACATCATTGAACGACACAGTTACGGTGGTGAAGGAGTGTTCGTTTGGGGGGGGGAATTAGTCTGGGTTCCAGAACTGACCTGCATGTTCAAATTGGAACCATGACAAGCCAAATCTATCGGGACGTCATTCCGGAACAACATGTACGTTTGTTTTGGGGCGCCATGGGCGCCCAATTTGTGTTTATGGATGACAACGCACGTCCTCACCGTGCAAACATCCTAAGCGAATGCCTTCAATCGGAGGATATCACCCGTATGGACTGGCCAGCATTCTCATCCTACATGTCTACGGGAACTTCGGAGAGCATTGCTTTTTGAGTGGTGTAATATCCCCCAAGATCAGATCGATAATTTGATACTCAGCATGCCTAGGCGTTGTACGGACTGTACTGCATCGTCTGGGAGACATACAATGTATTAACAATCATACCAACCATGTAATATTGGTTTTTTGTAAATAGGTTTTTTTTTTGTAATTTTCTCCAGGGAGAAAAAATCTCTATTTTTTTTAATAATATCAAACATATAGCATCTTTTTTTGCTCTTTACCTTTTGTTTAATAAATAAGCTTTACAAATAAGTGAAATTTGTTTTGCTTCTAACTCTTCCTTTGCCTTATTTTGCATTATCCTTAATTTATGGACATGAGTGTATTTCGTTCTCTTTTAAAGGTTTAAATCTTAAGATCATGAATGCCACTGTTTATTTTTTGATTTTGTACATTCTTATAACTTTCTCAATTTCTCACAGTTTAACTAAATGACGAAAGCCATGCATGACATTAATCAGAAACTTTAATGTGCTTTAAAATCACGTTTTATTGATTTATAATATCTCTATTCTTTTCATCATGAAACGGCCGATTAAAAGGCATATAAAAGTTGACAATAACGTTCAGTGCGAAGAAAAATTCAAAAACTCATTTTTTTTAATTTGTTTTATTTATTTGCTTTTTAATTTTTCAAAACGCTGTGAAGTATGAAATGTGAAAGTATTTTATTAATTATAGTAAAAGCATAAATAAATTTCATGCAAAGAGTTTTGTATAAAAGCTTATGAAGTTAGGTTATTTAATTGAGGCACAGCAACACTTATCTACAAACAGATACGTTCCTAGTTTTTTCTGATGCAAACCGGCTTGTTTTTATTTTACCCACAGAGAAGGCTATCACAAACTCATGTAGCTCTTTATCGAGATCGGGATGTAATAACGAGTATTCAGATAGTAAGCTCAACCTCTGGGCCGCTGGTACAACAAAACCGTATAAAGAATATTAGAAGTACTTTTACACCACATGGAATAGCAACTTGCAGAACCGTAAATTTCCATGAAGACGTCGTCACTATTATGTTCTGCACTTACTACATAAGTATGATAAACCTTCTCTGCATGCTCTATAAATTACAAAAATATTTAGAAGAAATCATACACTATAGAATGACATACCTCTTAGAAACTTGATAGCAGTATTTACCTGTTAAGGAACAGCTAAAAGTTATTATTAGCTAAAAAATCTCATAAATAAATGGTTTTGATTCCTTTATTTTAAATTTCCTATAATATTTTCTAATTAAAATTTTTCTATGATATTAGAATAATTTAGAATCTCTTCTCAACGAATTCCTTTTAGGTGTGCACAAATCCAATACAGTATTAACAACGAACGTCATTAAACTCCTTCAATCCTTCCATTACTGAGTCTTAAGATTTGTTGCGCTCAAATTGAAGCAAGTAATTTAATTGCTAAATTGCATAGAATCATTTTGAAATTTTAAAACTTAAATGATTTCAGGTTCAGCAAGATTTAGACGTGATAAGCCGCTGTTAAACAGAAAGTTATTGCAGTTAAAAGAGATTGGAACATGAACAGAGCCACGAATGTTCAATTTTCTCTCAAACTTCATATTTACAGGAATTTTAAAATAATTGTAATAATATTATTCTGAAAAGAGGAGAACTTATTCTTTTTTCTAACAAAGCTAATTAAAGTATAATTCTTTTTTCATAGAAAGAAAACTCTGGAATATTTTAAATGAAATAACATTCAGGAAAGATAACACATATGTTAATTTATTACAGCCAGAAAATGTTCGATTTTTGTTTGTTCTCTTGTTAAAGATAAATTCTAATGCTAGAATAGTCTGCTATACTTACTGCAGCATAAAAAAATGCTCGAAATTTTAAAAGTTCTTTTTACTTTTGTGTATTAATTGCTTTGGTACTAGTTTTACAGAGGCTGTTCACACATTTTTAGAGGATTTTGGTAAGCGGTAATAAAAATTCGTTTGCTGCAAAAGAAGGAATTGCAATTGCACTATGTTCTTAAAAATCAAAATTATCGTCTGTGGCTTGAAAGTTTTGTTTTTATTAAAAATGGCGAATTTAACAAAGCAGTGGTTCGAAGGCTACATTTACGCCCTTTCCGAAGAGAAATATGCATACTCCGTTATCCAAAAACGATGTGAGAGTCACGGTTTTGTGATATCTAAAGCGTCGATAGGTAATATCATCAACAAGAAAGGAAAAAAACGTTAAATTGGAGCCTCAAGTGGGACAAAAATTCCAAACAAGTATCCAAGAAAAAAAGGACATCTTCGACTATTGCAAAGGTACGTTGTTTAATGTTAAAAGAAAATCCCGCTAGTCAAAGGACAGTTGCAAAATCATTAAAATGCTCGGTGTCCACTGTAAACAAAATGATAAACGTTGATTTATATCTCAAGAAAGCGAAAAAACGCAATGTGCATCGTCTTCTTCCAAAGCATATCGTTCAACGTAGGACATGCTGCAGAATTCTATATGAGAAACACTTATCCAAAGAAAAATGGAAAACAAGTGTCACAATAGGTGAAGCATGGGTGTATTTAAATGACTGTAACAAAAAAAGAACCATTTATTATCATAAAAGGGGAGAAAAAAATTTAAGTACATGGTTCAAAGAATCGAAAGAAAGTTTTTCTAATGGATTCATGATTGTTGCTGGTTTTTCTTATAATGGCAAGTTTAAAATAAAGAGGGTGCAAAACAATGTCAAGATTAACTCCAAATACTATCAGGAATATATTTTATCACCAATTTTTCTGAATGGAATACCATCGCTTTACCCACAATGCCATCAATCTGTGAGACTCCATCAGGAGAAAGCTAGCAGTCACACATAAAAATCCACTGTAAATTTCCTAAAAGAAAATGAACAAACAACTGGTATCAAGGCCATACCCTTCACTGATATCCCTACTAAATCTCTCGATGTGTCACCTATGGATTTTTGTGCTTTCGGATTTTTAAAAACTGCATTATCTAAACGTTGTCCCAAAACCCTAACAGGACTCTGGAAAGCTGTTCGGGAGGAATGGGATAGAATACCTCTTCTGACACTTCAAAAAGCATTACTATCCTAGAAGTTGCGGTGTCGAAAGATAGTTCAGATTAAGGGATGTCAAATAGAACATTTAAAACACAAGGATTTTATGTAATTTAGTTTTGTGAATACAATATACACTGGTGTCTAAAAGTTAAGCATAATTGATAATTATGTGAATAAAGAAGGAACTGTAAATCAGAATGGCGGGAAACGTGATATGCGAGTGTAAAATGGTTATAAAATAAGGAAGCAAATCAAAAGAACGATAATAATTAATTTTATTATAAAAAGTAGCAGTTTGAAAGAAAACTGAGAATAGCAAGGGTTCACACTTTAAAGAAAAAATGAAAGAAAACATTAAATAAATTACTGATGCTGCAGTTTAATAAGGCGTGTGGTCACCTCTGACAGCCAGGCACGCTGCACAGCGATTTACCATACTTGCTATGAGATGATGAATGAGTTGTGGGCTCAAACGGTTCCAAGCTTCTTGGAGAGTTCTCTTGAGTTCTGTAACGGAGCTTGGTGGGTGCGAAAGGGCTGCTATTTGTCTCCTGAGCATATCCCATACATGGTCGATAGGATTTAAATCATAAGAGTTGGCAGGCTACGCATGCGCTGGATGTTTTCCGTTTCAAGGAAGTCATCAACCAGCACCGCTCGGTGACATGGCGCATTATCATCCATGAAAATGAAGTCAGGACCGACAGCACCTCGAAACAAGCGAACATAAGGCTCAAGAACTTCGTCTCTGTATTTTTGACCAGTCACAGACCCCGTGTCAAAGAAATGGAGGTCTGTGCGGCCGTCCATCATGATGCCTGCCCATACCATTACTCCCCTTGATGAAAATGATGTCTTTCCGATATGTCTCTTGGTTCAAAACGTGTTCCACGTTCTCTCCATATCGTTACCCGACGAGAATCAGTACTCAGACTAAACCGAGACTCGTCACTGAACATCACATTGGCCCACTCTCCCACACTCCAATGTTGATGTTTCAAACTCCAGTTCAAACGAGCGCGTTTCTGCGCAGACGTGAGGGGAATGCAAACTGCTGGTCTTCTGGCATACAGGCCAGCATGATTGAGTCTCCTGTAAACAGTTTGTCTCGAAATTCGTATTCCTGTGGCGACTGTGAGCGAAGAACCCAGTGCTCTGGAAGTACTGCCCCTCTGACGTCGCGCACTTATTACCCGATATCGGTCTTGGCGAGGGGTTGTGACTCTTGGTCAACCTGATACTGGTCGTCGGGTAACATCTCCCGTTCTTTGAAACCTCTGCCACAGTCTTGAGATCACAGACTGGTTCACATTCAGAATTCGAGACACTTCGTTTGTGATCGTCCGGATTCCAACATTCCAACGATTCTTCCTTTCGCAAACATCTCCAATTGGCGTCTTTGTGCCATCATTCACCTTGTTTGATGGTTAACAACGTTCTTTCTCACAGCAGTTGACCGAAACTTGTCTGAATTGCCTATGCTGCGTGAATCGGTTTCTCTGCGTTCCGACATGCGCAGGTGTTTCGCGCAGGACGTAGTCGACTAAAAAGTTTTGCATAAACCCAATGTTTCTTCTTCACCCAATTAACATCCGCAAGAAATTTGGAATAATTTTACGAATATTTACTCCATGTTTTTCGCATTTGACAATTTATGCTTAACTTTTGGACACCAGTGTACATCGTCTAAAAAATGTGCGAACAGCCTCTGTAGTCTACTAATTTAATTTACTCTACGTTACATTTATATTTGAATGTTATATTCTGTACGCTAGAACATCTGTTTTTTTATCTCGTTGGTATTCTATTTTCGTTAATATAATATTTCTAACTCAGAGTTTTTACTGCTTATTTTTATTTTAAAAAGTTTAAAAACTGAAGACAAGTATCAGACTTTGCCAACAAAAATTAAACAAATAGCAAATCGTTGAATGAAGTTAATCAACAGACGCAGTACTTAGAATAAGACAGTATATAAATATATATAAATAAAAATTTTAGCTTTGTATATAAATTTCAGTATTGTTTTCTTATTGTATGCAAAGTGACTTGTAAAACGAGAACTTGAAACAAAGATCCTATTTTATGTTTAAAAGAAATTTTAATTCGGTACGTTTAGAAAATTCTTGTAATTATGTTTAAACATTATCGTAAAGTTCTAATATTATTAAAAGAAAGTTATGACGATATTGGTGAACATTTGTAATTATGGCTAAGTACTACAATAAAAATTTTAATTTTGTTTTATAGATAGTATGCATAAATAACTACTTTATGATGTATTAAAGAAAAGCAGCATTAAAGCCAAATGGAAATAACTAGCTTTATCACGATTATTATCTCATGATCTCTAAGAATCAATTGTTGTTCAATGATGGCAAAATAATCTAAGGTTAACCTTCTATACGGAAGGGATGCATTTTTGCAAAAATCTGCGTGGGAAATTAGTTCGTATAGATTTACACATTAAATACCCAAGCAGACGACTTCTAACGATGCTAGAAGTAGGAGTTGAGTGAGGGACTAGAGTTTCAACACGAGGTTCTGTTTACTTTAAGGAGCAATAATACCATTTACCCTGCAGGTATCTTTCATCAGATGAAGATTCGAATTAGCCTCTGTATTGGTTCATTAGAAATCGGGCTTACGTTTTAGGTATCATAAACGGTGATTATAGATTTGATTCATCTTGAGAACAATGCAAACACAAACCCATCATTAATGCCAAGGACACTATTTAAAAAGCTATAAGTAACTTGATGCAATAAAACATTAGGTTTTGAAAATTTATGCTGCAGGAGAATAGAACTGTTTGAATGTTTCGTATACTTTTGACATGGCTTGATCCATGGCGATATATGAAAAATAAATAATGAGTGGTACATTGAAGTTAGTTTTCCCGTTTTATTCTTAACTTGAGGAATCGCTTTTAATTCTTTTTCTAAAATCCGAAATCCCTGTGCCGAATTCCACTGGCACTACGAACTGCTACTAAATAAAACACGTTTGTCACTCTTTCATTAACTATGAGGTGGTATTTTTTATAATGAATATTATAAATGTCTCTCACTCCCGTAATATATTTTTCCACGCATTAACAGAAAGCTGTATGTTGGTTAGAAACATTTTCATAGAAATAGCAAAGAATGAGAGCAATGCTTCATATAGTTCCAATATCTCATGTTTCTTTTATCCTAGGGAAAATTCCTCCGTGACAGTTTGAGAACTTCCTAACTCAACAGTCACTGAATATGGTTTGGATTGGCTTAGTTTATTATAGCAAAGTACACCAGGACTCTACTTAAAGGGAGCGATGCCTTCGTGAAGGACTTACTAAGGAAATGGCTTGCATATACGTTACACATGGGGAAAAACACGAAAATTTCCATGCATCCTGGATTCAAACCCAGGTCGGAATTAACAGCGTTCAGCGATTTTACCGCTTGGCCGTTGGTAGGCGTGCAGTCACTGATTAATTTAATTAAATAAAAGTATTTTATTAATTTATTCTAATTACTACACTTATACAATGCATTAATAAAAACATAAAATAGATTAAAGTGAGAAAATTATATTAAATTTAAAAAGATATAATTGTTAATGTTTAAATCATTTATCATTTTTGCTTCCTCAATAGCATGTCATCCCAAAGTAACACTTCTTTTTCTTTCCCTTCTATAGAAATTTGTTCCACAATGTAGAATGTCAAATACAGTAGTTTTACTCAAAGAGATAAAATTATTAACTCTTTCGAATTCGTAAAATTTACTGCTTTTGGATATGCAATTCCTCTTAGCAGTTCTTATGAAGTTCCTCTTTGCCCATTCATGCAAAAAGAGCTTTTTTTTTTATTTATTTGAGAGTGCTCTGCCTATTATATCAATGTAATTTGCAAATACAAGTTTGCACAGATTTGCTAATAATGCTTCCTGTGGTTTTGATCTTTGAATCTCCAAATTATCATGAAGTGAATGTATGCCAGTTAATCTCAAAGATTAATACAATTTTTTATTTGTGTACGTAAGAGGAGAATTCAATAAGTAAGTCACAAAAATCACAAAATAACCTACCAATATACTCACATGAAAACTACTTTTATTCCTTAACATAGTTATTTATGCACTTGTCCCATCGTTTTATCAGTGTTCCAATACCAGCAGCAGCAAATTCTTTGGGTGGCTGCTTCAACTACATCTTGAACATCATTGTCTATAAAGCATTCGCCTTCAAGATACTTTCCCATGGACTAGACAGCTAATTTTGTTATAGTGTATAGCACATTTTTCGAATTAATTCCCCACCCTCTGCACTGCTGAATTGTTTCAAACTAAACAAGAAGCTGGCTTGGGTTTTTATCGCAGATTTTACAGTGGCTTTCAGAAAATTTCTCCACACACTTACATGGCAAGTAGGAAGTATTCCTTAATGAATGCCATTCACACAAAGTCCTGTTGCCTGCCCTCCCCCCCCCTGAAAAAAAGGATAACAGCATGATGTTCCTCTCCTGCACAGTCATTTAAGTTCCTTCACCATTTCCAAACTGAACTATGCACATGCACCTGGCAGCCAGTAACTAACAAAATTAATATCATGAGTCACAGCAAGTTTGGCATCTATACACATACATGGAAAGTACTCATTACTATTCTGAAATGCTTCATGCCACTTTGTAACTTACTTAATGACTTTCCTCATAGCATAAGATTCCATTATGACATACCAATCTATATAAAATTCATATCAAATACAGTAGTGGATATTTCGTAATTTGCTTTTTTATTAAATGTTGCAAAAATGTGAAAGTACAGTATATCAATCTACAAAAAATGCATATCAAATACAGTAATGGATATATCGTAATTTGTTTTTATTGAATGTAGCAAAAATGTGAATGAATTATACATCTGTCAGTAATAACTCTTCCATCTGAAGAGTAGACATAACTTCCATTAAGAGATGCTAATTGAGATCAAGAAAGATAAAAATATGTGTCAAAAACACTCAGACATCCTTAATGCAGCATTTACTCACTAGCACTAGATTTTGTTTTATGTGCTTCATAGCTACAGTACATTAAGTTTCTGTTCACTGCATTAGTTAGAAATGCTCCAAAAGGAATAAGAAGTTCTTCAGACAGAATACACAGCGTATTAATGGTCTGTCAAAGATGAAATATACGTTTCTCCATTACTTGCAAGTACAGAAAATCCAAAATTTGTTGTACGAGTTAATCTGAAAAATACACATGTGCAAATGAAGTGATACAGCTCCTCCTCCTCTGTGCAATTTCTATTGAAAATCATACTTACTTAAATACTTTTAAGTAACATATCAAACTCTTCATTTTCATAATTTTTCCCTCGTCTTAAATAACTTTAAAAAAATTCATTGAAACACTCAATTTCATTTCTTAAAAATAGAAATATCGTATATGCTATGAAATTAATGATCATAAAAGCCCCTTATCACTATATAAGCATTTTGCTTCATTTCTAACATTCTGGACAAATAATTCATTATGGTTTTTACCCCCTCCAGAAAAGCAAAATTGAATAAATAAAAACAATAAAATAGAAACATAACTAAAATGTTCAATTTTTTACTCTTATGTATTAATCTTATGTATTTCCAATTGCACACAAATGTAACCTATCATAGATACTCTGGAATATCCCTTCCCCCGGCCCCCTCCAAAAAAAGGAAGAGGAGATGAAAGAAAGAAAAGCAAATACTTCAAATAGCCGATAATAAATTTATGTGAGGTATTTCTTGAGCTAAGTCTAAAAAAATTATTTAACTTTCACAAAATATTTAAACTTCCTTTTTTTATATTAAATATTGTGTGTAAAATAATTCAAGATTAAATAATACTAAACATGAAAATTTATTTTATAACAAATTTATTTGATGTGAAAATTCTAATATATTTCACACTATAAATTAAATTATTTTACATTTTTATTTTCAATCATGGCCCAAAATTTGCTTTTAAAAAATGAGAATTATTCACGAATAGCTCAGTTCTAAAAGACTGAACCATTTCCCCGATATGTAACAAAAGTTATTAAATTTCAGCATATGCTTTAACCACTAAAACAACAGAAATATACACAATGATATATATATATATAATACATATGAGGATGCTGAAAGGTCCATGAATCCCATAAAATAGTTTGTTTATAGAACACCTCATAAAGATACAAACTTAGACATTTTTTTCATTATTATTATTATTATTAAATATTTAATGGTACTATACACAAAATAAAACCTACCAAAGAAAATAGAATGTAAACTATTACAACTTTATCTTTTTAAATTACTAGTTTTCTGTTTGTCATATTTGTTTACATCAATATTCCATGACGAGAACTATGATGAAACATACAAAAAGTGTAAATAAAAATACAAAATTTATATCAAAATAAAAATTCCTATATAATGTCAATATAAACTTTGCTCTTAAATTTACAATAGATACTGTAGTTTTTTCACAACATGGCATTACACAGAATTATTAAATAAAAACTCAAATTTATGTTCTTAATAGAAAGACTTTGATAAACATTAAACAAATATAAAGCATGAACAAAATTTCAAAATATGATACGTGCATTACATGGAAAATAATGAAAAACTTATTTAAGTGCTCAGATCCGTATAAGTTATGAAAATTATTATATCATATCACAGAGAAAATTTACAAAATATTACTCTCAGCTTTTATTTATTTACTTTACAGAAAGAATTATTTTCCTCTATAACACCATATATTATAAAAATTACTCATATATTCAGTTTACAATTGAGATACTGATATCTATACTCGGATTCAAGTTACCTAAACAGTGCACTAAAATTCTTTCAGAACATAATTTTACTCACAATATTCAACACTGATAAAATAATTATCACTATTTTAACCCTGTGTTAGGCGCATACATTTTGTTGCACAATTAATGCATGAGTAAGAGGTGTCCCCAATTACGAAAATGCATCTAGAATAAAAAAACTCATTTTTTTTATCATGCTGCTGCCACAACAAACACCAACAATTAACGTTCGGCTACTGAAAAGTGTGACTTTGAATATAAATATACAGTGTTGCAAACTTGCAACAAATATCACTGGGAGACACCCATCACCCACACACTTAATCTAGGGTTAATATTGTTTTGCATGTCCACAAAGTTTTATAATTGCAAAAGTACTTTTTTAATATACAGTGGGTAAAAAAAGTATTGGCAATTGACTTAATTTATTCATATTGACAAATAAATAAAATGTCATGCAATTTTAGCTGTCGTAATTAAATACAAGACATCTTAGATCTATAAAAATAGTCAAAATTTTATTTTAATTTGCATTTTCTACGATTTTTTCTTTCGAAAGTTTATAATTGCAAAAGTACTTTTTTAATATACAGTGGGTAAAAAAAGTATTGGCAATTGACTTAATTTATTCATATTGACAAATAAATAAAATGTCATGCAATTTTAGCTGTCGTAATTAAATACAAGACATCTTAGATCTATAAAAATAGTCAAAATTTTATTTTAATTTGCATTTTCTACGATTTTTTCTTTCGAAAGCGAAAATTTGCATGTCAAAAAAGTATTGGCAAAGTTTTAACTGCTATGCAAATTTTGTTAAATTGAAGTCACGTGTTTCGATTGATAAGAAACTCTACCGGTATAAATTCTGCAAAACTACTCCAAAAGTGTCTATGCATTATTTTGCGATTACTGCAGTAAAATAAATGACTTCGAAATCGAAGGAGTTGGACGTTAGTGTTAAAAACATGATTATTAGGCTCAGAAATGAAGGTTTAACTTATCGTGTTATAGGAGTGCAGTTGAATGTAAGTTTATTTACTGTCAGAAGTGTTGTAAAAACGTTTAAGGATACAAGATCAACTGAAAATAAGAGTAGATGTGGACGACCTTGAATATTTTCTAAAAGAGAAGAACGTGCCATTATTATTATTTTCTACAAGAGAAGAACGTGCCATTATTAACAAGGTTAAGAGAAACCCGAAAATAAGTGCACCCCAGATAGCTAGAGATGTTGCTTTCACTTCGCAAAAGACTTTCAGCGTACAGACTGTATGTAATGTTTTACACGAGAGAAGTTATTATGAAAGGGCAGCTAGAAAGAAACCATTCATCTCGGAAATGAATAGGAGAAAGAGGTTAGATTTCGTAAAATCCCACATTGATTTATCTGAAGAGTTTTGGAACACAGTTCTTTTTTCCGACGAATCAAAGTTTAACATTTTCGGCAGTGATGGACGACGATGTGTGTGGAGGAGGCCAAATACTGAACTGGAAAAGCAACATTTAACTGCTACTATAAAACATGGTGGAGGCAGCGTCTTAGTTTGGGGCTGTACGGCAGCTAATGGAGTTGGCAACCTGTATTTTATTGATGGTATTATGACAGCACGTACATACATTGACATTTTGCGCCATACCTTAAAAATCAGTGCCCAAAATCTTGGCTTGGGAACATCATTCGTTTTTCAACAAGACAATGACCCCAAGCATACAGCAAATCTCACCCGTGAATGGCTACTCTACAATGCTCCTCGCCAGTTAAAAACCCCACCTCAATCGCCTAACATCAATCCAACTGAAAATTTATGGCACCTGCTGGATCTAGAAATCAGGAAACATAAAATTTCAAGTAAAGACGACCTGAAACGTTTACTCTTGCAAGAGTGGCACAAAATTTCCAACAGTACAACAAAGACCTTAGTTTCCTCTATGAGAAATAGATTACAAGCTGTTATAGATGTAAAAGGTATGCATACAAAGTACTAAACATGTACTGATTTTGTTTTTGCTCATAATTTTGTCAATTTCATAATTTTGCCAATACTTTTTTTATCATGCAAATTTTGGATTTTCTCGTAGATTTTGATTAAAAAAGTATTTAAATGAAAATTTTGTTATATTTGTTTGTCTTTTCTCCTTCTGTAATCGCTATGTTAAAATAAAATTTGTAAACATACTTTGTTAGCAAATATGATCATTTATAGGCAATTGCCAATACTTTTTTTATCCACTGTATGTATAATGATTTTGTGATATAATAATGGTATACAGAAATGGCCAAAATACTTATATGAACTGATGGGAATAGGAAAAAATTCTTTCTCTCTCAAATAATGCACAATTTTTCATCTGTTACACTACAAAACATCCCAGAAACATAAAATATATTTTCATTAATATGCACACACATTTATTCTTTGATGGAACTTCAGTTGCTTAAAAATAAAGGATTTTTAAATCAGATTTTGACATTATATAAGAAAACAAATTAATCTTCACACTGATTTAAATAAAAATTTTCTTGACCACATGGGAGGAAACTAATAAAATAATTTGCTTAATAACTGTATGCTCATATGGCAAAGACAACTTAGAGAACAAATGCAGAAACACAAATCATACTTTACACTAAAAGACCTCCAAAGAGCTTTACAAAACATTAAAACACCTACAGATATAAAGATTGGCTTCTCATAACAATAATACTATTCACACACAATTTATGCCAAAAAAAAAAGACATTTGGTACCACCTGAAAGTGCAATTGCAATGAAAAAATATGCTATTTTTTTTAAATTAAAAATTGTCCGAAAAAGTAGACCAAAAATAAGAAAAAAAAAACTATCTTTGCTGTACCCATAAATATATAAAACATTGTAATAGGAAAAACAGTTAAGGTTACATAATACATATTTCCATCAAGAATATAGCCTTAACATCTCACAGAAGGAATGGGGGGATTGGTCTCTGGCACAGATTGAGCTAAGTAGGAAATCAAAGACCTAGGATATTTCAAATAGTGAACTAATGTGAGTCTCACCAATATGATCACAGAGAATTTATAATACAGCATGTTACAATTATTTTCCATAAGGCATGTTTTCTAAATGTATTTGATTTGAATATAATGGAGGACATACACAAGTGAACAAATTTCATCATTACAAATTATACTTCAATAATAATTAAAATTAGCAGACATTGGAGGTACCTTGAATATGAATTAGAATTCAAAATACTGTAGAATAACCAAGCAGTTTGAATGAACACCGCAGGTTCTCATACTTTTTAATTGCTCAAAGTTAATATTAATGAAGTAGCTTTGCTTGAAATAAGATGAATATATGTAATTAAATGGCAATTACGACATATTTAAAACATATAAAACCAATTCTAAGTAAGTAACCAGTAAGACATCCTACATTGCAACAAAATTATTGGTAAGTTGGCACAGAACGAAAAGAATATGAAAAACACACTTGATATATCCTGCTAATATAATTAATGGGACACTAACAATGTACTTCAAAGTTCAACACTTATATTATCCCAGTGGGTAAGGTCGTTAGTGGTGGGTACCTACACTGCAGTGCCAGACGGCATGGCTTTGATTCCAAAGTAAGGCTTAGCTGTGTGTACTCTTCCTTCCTTCTCTTGTAGGTGCAATATCAGTCTATCTCTGGATAACAATCTCGATGATGTGATGGTGAAATGGCTGATTGGTTAATTGAAAGCCAAGTCGGCAAGTATCCAAACATTAAAATATGATTCATGATTATTGCTTATATCTATAAATATTAATTTCATTTATAATATCACACACTGCACAGAAGGTAGTTGTTTTTATGTTCAACTAAAGCTCTGGTTAATTTTAAGCATCACAAAGATCTGAATATATTAAAAGTTAGGGAAACTGTAACATATCTGCAGATCACTAAGCAGTTCCTAAAGTTTAGTTACAAAATCATTTTAGCCCCCCCCCCAAAAAAAGAGGCTTCCATTCATGTTTAATGAAACTCTTCCTATTTTTCTAAGCATCGCTACCTATAGAGCACCTTCTTTTACAATCCTTTTTCTCTTTTAGAACCTATATCTTTAATGAAACAAAAATATAATGTCAGTTCGCTTATTTATGTTTTTCACTTCTTGAACGTAGTTTCCAAGTGGTAGTACATATGAGAAGTTTTATCTGCAGCAATGCTGCACACTTGATTGATGATGAATGCTTATTAACTCATATGTATATATTTACTTGCCAATAAAATTGCAGTGGCAAAAAAATTAATTACAATTTTCAAAATGTCAGTCATTAACATTTATAACAAAAATATTTTTCCTTAATAATTTACAAAATTTTAGAGAACATAAACTAGTTTCTGCTGCTGATTAGAAACAAAACTCATTGTGAAACATACATAACATGAAAGTATACTTTTACACTGAACACAAATATAATGAATAATGTTTTGTTTTAGTCAAACAATAAGAACTACAAATTAAACAACTCCTCATGTAAAATACATAGCATTAAAACATAACAATTTTAGCAATATCCGACAGCTTCTTTTTCACTAACATTGTTCAAGAATAAAAGAAGTGCGATTTGATAATCAGAAACTCTGAAATATAATCTGCACATAACAACAAATAAAGGAATAATAAACACTAAAAATATTACCATAAAACAGTTCTGCTTTGTAACCGAGAAAAGATCATATATACAATAACAAAAACTTCAGCTTACACACAAAATTTTTCACAAGTTGGGAAGGGGTACAAAATTATATTAGCAAGATCTTAAATGAATCATCCACAAATATAGATATCGCCATAATTATACAATACAAACATATTTTAACTTTTCTGTTTACTACAGGACTTTTATATAAAACTATATGAGATATGTAGAAGAAATTCAGGTATATAAAAAAGTAAGAAAATTGAGATATGTAGCAGATTTCGAATGTTTCCTTGACTTATAAAATTGAATGCCTAATTAGGAGACAAACTATAAACTTAACACGAAGCTAAATGTGTCAAAAATTTAACAAGTTCGCAGCCAAAGGCTACTACTATTCGTGTGCTGGAGGTACACTGTTGACCTGTCAATAGTGGTCAATCTGATACTGATGCTTAAAATGCACTAAAGATATATTCTGCCTAAACATCTTTGGTACGGGAGCAATTAAATGTCATGGATAATTTTTTTCCTGCCATAAACATCCTTCAACTACTATATTTATAGCTGAGAACTACAAAGAAAAATGGCTAATCTTGAACATGGAACTTTTTAAATCAGTTCGAGTGTCATTTAAGTCACTGACTGTGAAGAACAGCAGGTAATTAGATTCAGATTTTCTAGCATCAAATTTTATACTTTTCTTTGAACAGATATTATGGTTTTTAATATATTCCTTAAATTTAATCAAGTTCAACATAATTAAATATGCCTTTTAAATGCCTTCCAGTATTAATTTAAAGAAGGGTTCATCACTTTTTCTATAAATAAATTGCATAATTATAATCATGCTTAGGAAACTTAATTACCATTGTATTAATGTTGTAATGAGATCCAAAAGCTTTCGTACAAGTTATGCTCTAACAGAAACTAAAGGTATTAAGTAACATGTTATGCTTCTTTCCTTTTTAAAAAAATCCTCCCTTCCGCAAAATGGTAATGCAACTAAGAATGTCATATTTATAAATACTAATAATTAGTCTTTTTGTCCTTTTAGAATAATCTGCAATTATGGTTTCATTACAACATACAGAGCAAATTTATGGAGTACATTAGTGAAATAAAAAAAAAGAAATTATTCATGAATGATGTAACGATTTTTAAAAAAATTCACTACAATTTGCAAACGACTCAATGTATATAATGTAATAAAAGGATTCGGTATACACAAAACAGTATTAACTGCAAGGTATAGACAAAACATATTAACACAAAGTAGCAATTTTAGTTACTAGCAGCATTACCTTCAAACGCATACATAAAGTGCAGAGCTGAATACATTTCTAAATGATTAAAATATATATTTTATTTTTTCAGAAATGAGATTATTATTCATAGTCTGAGAAGAAGTCTTTCATATATAATATGCATCCATCTTTCTAATTTTGTAATTCATTCATAGTTCAAGAAATTACAACAAAATGCAATTAAATTCATTTTTACAAAAATGGCATTAATATACTGAACCGTTACAGTAATTACATTATAGCTACAGAAACACAAAATTCCTTTTATCACAGACCCAGAACCTGAATAAATAATTTGCAAGCTGTACATGCTAAAATATAAAAGAAAATAACCATGCATTGATTTTAATCCAAACATTTTAAATCTTTCAATATGTGATATTTTTTGGCTGTTCAATTTGATTCTTTTCATCAATCCAACTGAAACTTAATATTTTAATTCCCACTGTATCAAAATAATGTTAAGTATGATATTTACTGCATATTCCTTAAAAAGGTGGCACAGACGTTTTATGTAACACGATATAAATTTAAGAATATAGCTACAGAATAACACTTGAAGAAAATATATTTCCATTGAAATACAGGTACTGAAAAAGTAATTCAATCTATATTATTTCAAAAACAATATACATCTTCCTTGGGTGTAAATAAATTAAGACAACATACCTCAACGTAAAATGAGTATTCGATATTCAAAATATTCATAATTTTTTATTATAAATATAATGACACAGTGAAATTCTGCTTGAAGGAAGAGGAAATACATATAATAACTCAAACAATTCTAATACATATTGCTGCCACATTCTTTCATTTAGATTTAAATCAGCGAATCACAATCATACATCTTTCATTACAATTTAGGGGCCAAAGTTATAAATTTATGGCAGCTGTGTGCAGACAGAACAACCACATCATGTTTATAAAAGATTGAGGCATTCAGTAGACTATTTGGCAATGAAATGCACTGAGTTCAGAATCACATATTTCACTTATAAAGTGAACAGCGCTTCATGAAAAATATGGGGGAAATGTACAATATGTTTATATCATGAACTTCCATTGAGCACATTCTTAGGTGGTTCCAATAAATCAGCATATTCATGCAAGGCTTCACGAAGTGAACAGCATACTTGAGCTGATGTTGAGGTTGTGCAGTCAACAAGACTTGGATAAAGAGAAATCAGCTGTTCCCAAATAGTCCATTCAACTGAAAAGAAAGATAATTCAATAAAACAGGAATAAAGAATTTAAAAGAATATCAAAATAATCCTTCAGATAACCAAATTAAAGGCATTTAAGTTTAGGAAAAGCTTTTGGAAGAATAAATTTTGATTCCAGCATTCTGAGTTTAAATATAAAAATAAATTTCAGCACTTAAATTCTGCAAGCTTTTAAGAAAAATAACTCAAGTTTACTTCAAATATGCATTGTAAAAATATAAAGCATAAAATCCCAAATATTAAAATGAAACAATGAACAAAAAACATGAAAAATTAACTCAAGCAGACAAATGAATACAGATTTTAATAAGAAACAAATCTCTGTTTCAGAGAAATCTGTAGAAATGTAACATATAAAATGGCATTACAAAAAAAAATCATATAAAATTTATTGAGACAAAATTCTGAGGATCAATACAAATTTTAATTTCAGTTTTAAAATTTCTCTGAAAATTATAAAAACTTGCAAAATAAATGCATTCAGAATTTTGACAAATCTCTATATTCAAAACAGATTCAAAAGTAGGAAGAGAAAGAAGAGCTTGTACGAGAATTTAAAAATATATCACCTTTTGAATGAAATATATTACATGTAGTTTAAAAAATTTCCAATATGATGCTTAAAATTCCAACTCTAATAAAATTAGATCTCAAATTTTGTAAGCATTAATATTCTCCATGAAAAAAAAATGTTTGTGATTTCACTTGTTCATTGAAGCAACAATTACATATCATCTTTAGAACTAATGTTACAAAATTTCACAGACTATGTTAAATAGACGATATTTCTAAAAGAAGGAGGAGAATTTATTTGCTTGAAAAGCTACAATATCTTTTAATACAAAGAATATGTAACACATCAATTGATACAGAAAAGAGAAAAACATTGTGCTTTTATATTCAGTTACATATCCTTCAAAATGTTTAACATGACATTATTTCGCCGCCTTAAAAATTTCACTTCTCAAGTACTCACTTCTTGTAACATTTTTTTCTGAGAATTCATTAAAGATATTGTGCAGCAGATTCTTCCCAATACACCAGAATTGTTGCAGCGATGAATTCCGTAACTAAAAGCAGCTTTAGATGTGTGGCATGAAAATCGCTATTACTTTGATGCTGTAATTAGTTGATGTAAGATGCACACACAGAATGTCTAGAGGAGCAAACTTGCAGGTTTCCTCCATCATGTGATGCAGACTTTGTTTTTATACAATAACAAAGTTTGAGAACAAATATAATCTAAATTTAGTACTTCTTTCTGACACACCTTGTGTATTTCATATACTTTTAAATTTTATCACAGAAAGCATTATATTCAAGACTTGGGTGTGCTGAAATTTTACGTATTTACACTTGTAACCCTGAAATTCAATAACATACAGAACTGTAAAATAAAATAACTTATTTCACTTAATTAATTTGTTAAATAATTACATATACCTTTTTCAGGGTCAGCCTTTTTTAATGATTTAGCCAATGTAGCTACAGCCTTCAGGACAAAAGATATTTCAGACATTCTGTGCCTGTAATAAAAATTATAACTGACACTGACATAGTAAGGATCTCATAAAGAAAAAAATTTCTTTTTAATTTTACCATGTAGCCAAATAAGTTACTTCACTAACACATTAATTGAATATTTAACTAAACCAAGTTCTAAATTAGCAGAAGATAGAAAATACTGATATCAGCATTAAGGGTTATAAGAAACAGACAATCAAAAATTTCTATCATATTTTAATTCTATTTAAACAATTTTTCAATGAAGAGCAGAAAAAATTATCGAATGTTTTATATTTCCCATACTATAACCACAAGGGGCGAATATTACATTTTCATATACACAAGGGAGTGAAGGTTTTTAAAGTGACCATAGTTGTAAATCATAATATTTCTAACCTTGCATTTTGGTTAAAACAGTACTTTTTTTTTTGGTTACATCAAAAGTCTGCCATTACACTATCCCTTCTAAGATAATCCTTAAGTGCTCAGCCATAATATATAATCTAAATTTATTATTTTCATTTTAAAACACATGATAATAAATAAACCTCAATTTTATAGCTAGTTTAATGTTCTTAGTATTCCACTGCACAAAGAAGGTAGATTTATGTTTTGATATTTCAAGTAAGAAAATAAAAGCACTTTTTATATCACAAAATACTTCTCAATGAAAAAAACATGCAACATTTCAGCAAGAACTTCTAGAATTCGGATCGAAATTTGCTGCTTCGGGTCTGAAAGCTTTATAGTGAGCGCAATAAAATCTAATAGATTATCATTTATATTTTAATTTGAGGGTAGCAGATCTAAAGATGATCATTGAAGAGATGGAAAAGCTTCATGGTGGAAAAAAAGAGAATGCAGACAGGATTCATCAAAATATTTTCTGAATAACAAGTTGATTTCCTAGGCTCAGCGCAATAAACTACTGAACAGTGATTTGCCCTTCAGAAGGTCCATTACTTAATCTGTTAACGCTCTGTAATATTTATTGTATACTATATAAAATGATATTCAGATATGCACTATATAAAGTAATGAACAAACATTTTCAAAATATTCAAACAATTACAAAAATTTGAGCACTTTAAAATTTTTTCCAAACAAGACTGAATTTGTTACCTAGGTAAAGGGCATTTTCCACTAAGTCTTTCATCTTCCGCATACTTATGAATTACTTCTTTAAATCTATGAAGAAGAGAAGTTACTGCCAATAAATTCACAACACCATCATCATCAATATCAATGCCACTTTCCAGAAATGAGAACTGCAGCAATGTTTCAAAGCAAGATTTTGCAAATTCTTCTCTAAGTTTTCTACTTGAATCAATGTCTGGAATAAAAATAATAAAAAAAGGTAACTAAATACTCTAAAATTTAAGATTTTCTTTTATAGCTTTTTAAAAGGCATACTGAAAAACTAAATATATAATTTTCCAGTAACTTGAAAAATGTATAACATTCAAAAGTACATTACAGTTATCAAGATAAAATATTTCTCGCTTTCAGTATATCTAAAAAGACATCCAATAAAAAAGGGGGAGGACTGCTAAAAATAAAACATTAATTAAATAAAAAATTAAGTGATAAGATACATTATATTCAATTGGAGGCATTGAGCATGACAAATGAAATGAAGAAGAGAACAATAAATCAGCAGTATATTATGTATAATAACATTATGAGTTCCTCTTTCCTGTAAATTCAAAATTAGAAAATGCATCATACAAAGCAGCAAGCCTTCAACTTATGACTTGCTTATGACATTCACAGGGTTGCCACTCAAACAGAAAAATGAAATTCCCTGGCTTTTCCAGGTGTGTTTTAAGAAATTCCAGTCTATCCGCATAATGCACTTTGGCTGTGCTAAGAGGTAAATTAATTACGGTACCACTTAAAAACACAAAAAATTTGCCAGTTACATATGATATATATATATATTTCCCAAAATATTACTATTTGAACTATAATAGTTATTTTCTCCACTGATGATTGAAATTAGAATCTGTCCAATCTGGATTAAAAAATATCTGTTTTTGCACACATTTTGCAGCTAAACGAAAGAAAGACATCTATTTAATGATATTTTTAAATAAATTCAGGTATTTTATATTTATTTAGCAGCATGCATAAATGCAAAAAATATGTGCATTAAATTTCGTGATGTTATGTCATCATACTGCTAGAATTAGCTTCAGGATTATGCCAGAGAAAATTTCCTGAAATTTGAAAGTATTATTTACTAATAATAAATAAATTTAGAGGGAAGAAGCAACATTAAATGGTTAGCCTAGATGACTCATTACTATATTTTATTTCACTGCAAAATGACAAATAAGGCATGTACTAAAAAGGAAAAATAAATAAAAAAAAAAAAGATTTTGTGGTAAAATTCTACTATACGCTACGGCCTTTGATTTTAAAAATTGCCGCCAACACCAAAATGACCTGTTTACTGCTCATCATAATGTCGCCAAATTCCATGTGTACCGTATATGGAGGTTAGAATAAAATATATGGAGGCTATTCTAACCTCCATGGTACCGTATACTATGATTTTAAACCGATTTTGTTTTATACAAGAATAGGTATTTTCTTTAGTTCAACAAGCACTGCACGTGCGCATGCGAGTCTTTTGATTCTACAGGTTACTGGAAACTTGCTTTGCCTTTCTAAAAGACAATCTGATTGGATCTGCGAAAATAGGCTTTATGCCAGCTGCCCGAATGACGCTGACGTGCGGCAAAAAAGTGATCGCTTCCAACATCGGTGCAAAACTTGCGTTTTCGGGGCGGATCCACTTATGAAATTCCCTGACTTTTCCAGATTTTGACTAAAATATTTAAATTCCCTGAATTTTTTGGTCAAGTTTCGAATTCCCTGACTTTTTCCGGTTTTCCAGGTAGCGTGGCAACCCTGCATTCAGACTCCATTTATGTGACCTGCATTGCATAGCCACAAAAAATGAATGAAAGAGTGAGTGCATATGATTATGAATTTGAAAATGGCCAATAAGAATTATCTAATCGAAAATAAATCGATACTTGAAGTATCTAACTGGTTATTTACAAGGTTTTAATTGTTTATATATATTATAGCCAAATACTGTTAATATATGATGTTCAAAGAATGATAACAGTAAAACTGAAATTGTAGCAATTTCACTGCAGGAGCAACAACTCAGTTCCTTTTAGATCACTATAGATAAAGTTATGTGCACAGTAATTATTGCACAGCATTCATTGCTATTTTAAGATTTAAAAATACATTACAAGATTTCACAAGACCAATTATACTGAACATATTTGCTACTCTACTCTCAGTTGGCATTAAATTTGCTTACAAACTTTCAAACGTATCGAAAGGGTTACTAAAAGATATGCAGAGTAAAGAAAATGCATTCAGTTGTACTAACACACCGAAAAAATTTCCAGGACTTTTCTAACATTCACTGTTCACAACTTCTGTTCCTGGATGCATTTATATTTGAAAGCAACTTTATTTTTTATGCCAAATATACAAAATGAAATGTGAAAACCAAACTTTCAGATGACATTCTTAATTACATACTGTGCAATCTCCACCCTGCCTATCAAACAAGAAAAAGATAAATGATATTAAAATGTTCACAATCAAAATGTTATTCAAAAATTTTTTTTTTCCTAACAAATATCTTTTTAAAGTAAATGCAATTTTGTCAAACACAATACACCGGAAAACCAGAACTCTATTACCTGGCGTTCACATAGGATCGCCTCACATAGAATATCATCCAGGTCCCAGGGACTCCTCTCAGTTAACTGAACATACTGCGGATATCAATAAACATCAAATTCTGCAGCAAGTTCTTCACTCATTTTTGTCAAGTACTACGACTCAGGCCCCACTTTTATTAGGTCAAAGTAGCCTAGAAGCTACTATAACTTGGACATCCCTGGCATAATAAAAAGAAATAGTACACAAATTTGTATCTGAGGGGAGGGGATATGTTCAGTGACATGCACTACATCGACATTAATGCACTAGCAATGAAGTTATTTCCTGTTCACCTCTACCAGTAGGCTGCCAAATAAACATTAGGTACAAGCACTTAGTTAAAATTTGACACAAAACAGAACAGAAAAGTTTTAATAAAAACTTTCAGAACTTGCCTGCAGCTGAATGCCTTATATCTCAAGAGATAAAAGTTCTTTTAAATTTACTCATTTTATAATACCACACTTTCAAATTTAATTTAAGCTTTATTTATATAGAAGAATAACAAAAGATGAAAGAAACTATAAATATTTTATCAGTCTCTCGCTTCATGCTCAGTCACAAAATTCCTAAGAAAAATGCTATAACAGTACAAATACATGTGTATAAATTGTTAGCTTACCAACTGGACTGTTATTTGTAGCAGAATGAATTGAGCCTTTATTTAACAAGGTGACAATTCGGATGATAAATTCTCGTGGAAGTTGATTTGCATATGGCAAAATTCCATCCCGCACAAGATTTATAATCTGTAAATCAAATTAACATGATTAAAATATAAATAAAAAAGAACAACATTATTGGGAATCATATTTAAAACACAGCTACTGTTTATAATCTGCTTGTAATAGCAATAAACCTACCTTACAATCCAGTGCCTCATCACACTGCTGATCTTCAAGGCTTTGTGTAGGAGATGGCAAGCTTGATTAATAAATGATAGTATTATATTAGAAATGAATGTCATATATAAGTAAAATTGAGAAACAAATAGTTACTGCAAATAAAATTAAACTTGAATATAACATATAAAAAACATATTGCAGATTGGAGATACTTTTTCTAGTTGAATACACTGACAAAATTTAATTCATGGTTTTAATGTCCCAAACAGATAGTTAACATACCGACTGCCAAACACAAGATAACCTGTGACTGGCAATTCTGCTGGAAGATGTTACCCACAAGTTTGTAGGAGTTCAAACATATTAAGAATTCTAAAAATGCTAAAATATTAATAATTTAACTAACAGTAATATTAAAAGCAATAATTTAAACTTACGCTTTAAAATTTAACTAAACAAAAATATCATTATTGTAATTTTAATTTCAAACAGTTGCTACGACAATTTTCCTTTAAAAAAATTTAAAAAGTAAGTTGATGGATGGATTTAAAATATGTTTTAAGTCCTCAGATAGAGAAAATATATGTAAATATTTTCTTTAATAAAATTGCTCCATTAGTATCAACATTGTTTTATATTTTGTGTCTCATTATTACTTCGTGACCAAAAGCTACCTTGTTTTTGAAGAAGAGCTTTTCACTGTTTACCACAAATTAACAACAAATGCCTGGAAATTTTGTGGGCTAGGTGTCTTTTAAAGGTACACTAGTAAAAAGAATACGTCACAAAAAAGACTTTTTATACATGAATTTCTAAATATAAAAAAAATTAAATTAAGAATTAGAAAATGAACATTGAGCTAAAATATGCTTTAAGACTTGATTATTAATATACTGTTCTTTATATAAAAAAGGCTCTCTTCACATGCTGGGCAAACATATCATGAGTCTTGATGTCTCTTTAGTATAATGCAAATATGACAGGTCCTTATTGATCAAAGGGCCTTTTTTTAGGGAAGGTATGCTTTCTATGTAATGAAATTCGGTTTGCTTTAATTCTTTACAACAATTTTATCATTTTATTTTTAATTAGAAATAAGATCAACTGTTCTCTAAATTTATAAATAAACTGAATAAAACATGCTGGCATTCAAACTCTTATTTTTTCAAAATAGGCTTGGCAGTCAATATGTTAAGAAGTATTTATACATTGCACCACACTAAAATACTTTTGCTAATATAACATCATGGTGAGATATATTAGCAAAAGTCTCATCTTCTTCTCAGTTTAATTCTACACTTGTAAATATACTAAACAAGCAGAGTGAAAAATCATACACATACTTATTTACATTTAGTTTGATGTTAATTTACACCTTTACAGTAAAAAAAATTTCGCTTGGCTAAATTTATGTAAACCTTCACTTACTTTAGATTTCAAGGAATGAGAAACTGGTAATTAATGGCAACTTTAATTTCGGAATAATTCTGCATTTTAATCATAATATTTTTATCAATAAGTGAGAGAAAAAATCTTAATTTGCACATCTTATAATTAAGATATCAAATATTAATTTTTTTATTAAAATAGGAATAATTTCATTCATTTATAAATAAAACTAAATGCAACTCAGATGGTCTGCCATATGGAAGGACCAAATTTGAATTTAATACCTCATAAAATCATGGCAGAAAAGACTGGCCATGAGACAAGCACCAATAATGGATCTATACAGCATTTAACTCTGCACCACTTTAAATACAAGCTTGTGCATAGTAAAGCCAATGTAGAATAAACAAACATACACATAATAAAAGACTGACAATCCAAAAACTGAAACTTAAGCAGTTACTCAGATGCTTAAATTTCAAGAGAGAAAGGATGGCTTTGGCAAATGTTTTCCCATTTAGTATTACAGTAAGTTACCAAACTACAGATTATCCCTTTTATAACTGTAGCAAAAAAAAAATTTGCCAAAAGTTGGAATTTATAAATTTTATGATTTCACAACTGTCTGAGGAAGAATCTGCCATTAAATTCTTTCACACAGAGAAAAAAGAAGAGAATAGTGAAAGACTTTGTTCACTATTCTAGTATATTTTGTTCACTCTTCATAGTGAAGAAGCTTGTTCAAATTACTGCAAGATGAAATAATGTGTTCTTACTAAACCAGAAGCAAAATTGTACAGCAGCCAAAGGTAATGCTAACAGACGAAAAGTACTGTGAACCCAAAACTGGTTAGATGGAAATATTCACTTCATGTAAGCTATAATATTTTCCTCAAATGCTCATTTCCAGTTACATTTTCAAGCATGAAATGCCCTGATCATATCAGTAGAGTTGCTGGTATTATTTCAGGACACATTTTAAGACAATATTTAGATTTGGCAATGATTGTTACTCTGCAAATATAAAGCACTGTGATGTTTTATTATGACTAGAACTACGAATTGTATTTTTTTATCATATTAGAATGGAAATTTCTAATCAAGTTCATGATTTGGGGGGAATCAGCATATCTAAACAACAGTTGTGAATGACTTAAGAAAGACCTTAAAAAAGTTCAACATACTAAAATTTTAAAGTTTTCTAAAAAGATGTTTGAAAGTGGTGGATAATTTTATGTGCTTTTACTTTATATGCCTTTTAAATAAAACTCAAGTATGTTTAATATAAATTTATTCACAAAAGAGGCAAAAAGAAATTATTTGCTTTTCTGTGCTTTTTATGAATTTGTTCTTATTTACTATGGCTTTACAAAATATACTAGTTTTTCATTTATGACCTGAAACTTGCAGAACTCTAAAATCCACACAATGCTTTTTATGAATTTGTTCTTATTTACTATGGCTTTACAAAATATACTAGTTTTTCATTTATGACCTGAAACTTGCAGAACTCTAAAATCCACACAATCTCAAGTCAGAAGCTGTGCAGATTTTTATTTTCACATGCACAGTGTGATGAGATTAGTGTTCACAACTTTTGGGTGATAAGATCTGGCAAAAGTAACAACTTTTGCAATACAGTGCACGGTGGCATAAGAAAGTGGAAACTGTTATGTATGAAGAATGAAAAGTCATTTTAATCATGGATATTTATAAAAATTGTTGAAATGATTAACACGCAACTGCAATGATGACAAATCTTGTTTACCACATCTGGACTAACTCCTGAAGACCTCACTAAAATCAGCATGCAACTGCAGAGGTATGTGACACATCACGCATCTTTCACAATGCATGTCAGTCGCTGAGTCATCATTAATGAGGACTGGCTTTGGATTTATAGATTGTGAAAAAGCACATGAAGGCTGTGTGGCTAAAAGAATGGATGCTTTCCATGAGGTTACTAAGAAAATTACTATGGAAAACTGGCTCATATTCATATCATGCACGGAGAAAAAAACTTACGTCCCTTAGAGTCAAGCCATTTTCAGGAATTTAACCTCAAATCAAACTACCAGTATTCAGTGATATAACAAACTTGGCCACTGGTAGGCAAAGTTGATCAGTATAAAAAACCTTGCGATCTGTTCAAACATTAAACCCATATTTGAAATTTAAACAAAATATTGCCTGTGGCAGCACTTTTTTCATGATTGTTGTTAAAATAGTATTAAAATGTGAGATGATGTCTCCAGGTATCAACAGCAAAAAAATTACTAATTTTATTAGCTGTACTATTAAAAACATCCAAGCTATCTTAAAAATTTTCTGCATAATAAATTATGAGCATTATAACTAATGCCTGGACAAAATCATAAAAATAAAAACAAAAGCATTAATTCTCACATGTATTTCAAATGTATAATATCTAGGACTCATTATTCACAAGTGTAACACAAACAATACAGTTACAATTCTGTTTTGCATAAAAGAATAAAAACACGTACAAAGGACATATATCTAATCTTTTACACATGATTCTTACCTGGCAGGAAACAGGAAATCCTCCAATGCATATGCAAGATCAATCCACATACCTTCAAACTGGGCAGCTTAAATGATTAAATTAACATATTATAAATTGATATCGAACATATTATAAACCAGTGGGGGGAAAAAAGAGAACTTGAATACCATCCCTGAACTAGACTAATAATCATTAGTTAACTAATAGTAATTTGTGCATAATTAAGAAACAATAAAGTGAAATAAACATGTAAATTCAAACACCACTTAACAACTTAATACAGCATACAAATTAAATATATTGACAGAATAAACACAGAAAAGTTATCAAATACAAACTAGTATTTCTTCATTTTATCACACAGTAACACTGAAATGTCTGAGATAGATAAAACTGCTCAAAGGAAAGGTCTTCCATAATTAGTAGCAACATATTGAAGATTGCCAAGATGGTTAACTAACTTGCAGATTATATCTCCACAAGACTGTCCCACAAATGTTAGATACAAAATATAAGTAGCATAGGCCATTAAGTGACTGCATTGACTACTGCACACTACCATTTTAAGAGGAGACTATACTGACATAAGCTGAAAGGTTCTACATGACAGCTGGTATTTGCAAATATGTTCTTAAAGGGGAATATATGACGGTTATTCTTAAAAAGCAAAGAAATCAAGTTTTAAATTGGTTCAATGATGGGGAAATGACAAACATAATACATTATAAATTTCAGGTATGCAACTTTGGTACTCGTTGAAGCAAGTGGCGTATTATAAGGTGGCTGTATCAGTTTATTTATAGCACTGAGGCATAATCATAAATTTTTAAAAAAAGCACAAAAATTCTCAAATGGAAATGATTACAAAATATTCCACATGGTTTTACTTTTTACAATGTATCCTGCAGCTGTCCAATATATATAACCACATCAGCACAATCAGTAGTAAAAATACAAAATTCTAGAAGATGGATGTTCACAACAAAAGCAAGTCAAGATGATTGTCAGTCCCAAATCCTCTTTATCAACAGTAGCGTTATCAGTTATCATATAAAACTACAAGCAAAACATTCACTTTTTTTTTTCTTTCAAAACACTCAACTTTTAACTTATAGCAATATGAATTCTCCAAGATTTACATTTAAGGATCTATAGCACAGAGGACAGTATGATAGAAGTGTAACAGTAGTGATAGAAGAGTTTCTCAAAAATGGCTTCTGGGGTTGATGAAGTAATGCTGACTCAGATGGACATAGATACAGGTGATTTTTATAGCTATTCTACAACAAGATATCCATGACATACTAAATATTTTAATAACAGTCACAGCACTGGTGTGACTTAGAAAGACAGCTTTTAATATGCAAATATGATGACTTATAACAATTAGGCAACATGTGACATCTGACAAAGAATGACACAGAGGTACCGATGTGAACATATTCAAAACAATTACTAGGAATATTGAAGAACTTACTAAACTAATATTGAAGAACTTATTGAACTAAAGAACTTACGTATCACAACCAATTTTTTATTTTTAGCAAAAACTACAAAAATGAGTTCATACCTTTACACAGGGCATTCAAGTACACACCACATAAAATGTGCACAATGGAACAAATATGACAGAGTTTAGTTTGTAGTTATGCATATTTTAATATGATTAACAATAATTATTTTTAGCAACAAAAATTAATTATTATGAGTTGGAATATTACAGTATTAATATAATAACAGTAGCAAAGATTTAATGCTGATTTGAACTGAATGTTGCTATTCACACTCTAAGGTGAATTGCTTTTATATAGTTATTTAATTTTAACGAAGTATGTTGGGCTGTTGGCCAAAGGAGGTATACCTTTATGGAACACAATCTAAGAAAATTTATTTGAACAAACATTAGGCAAGGAACGAAACTTCTAAAACATGTGTTATCTAATCCCTTTTACATTTGTCGCGTAAAGTGTAAATGAAACCGATTACTTAGGATAAGGTATCTAAATTTTTACATTAATTAGCTAAATATGAAACTTTTTAAAGTGTAGTGAAAAGAAATTTCAAATAGTAGTCTTTGTATTCTCTGTATTGTTCACATCATAAGTGACTTTTGTTCTTTTGAGACTTCCAAAATAAAGTGCCATTAAAAGAACTGTACAGGCAGCAGAAGAAAAAAATTAGTTCTATGAAAACACTACACAGAGTTGCATTGTCTTAATAATGAGACACTATCTATTTAGTTTCTTGTTGTAATGGTGGAAGACAAAAATAGTTGGTCCCCACCAGAATATAAACAAACCATTATGAATCTGGAACAATAAGTAGCCAGTAGCTACCATGAATGACTGCCATAGACTACCTACAGATATCTTTGTCAGCTAAAAAGCAGTAAAAGACGGGAAATTTCTCTAATAAGGAGAAGAAGATGCTGGTATGACAGCTATACCACAGCTGGCTTTGAAGGATATAATTTTTTTAGATATAGCATCTGTACTGCAGGTTTAACAAAGTTAAATACTGCTCACCCATAAGGAACATAAACAAAAAAAAAGTTCTATCTATAAGATACATCAAAAGATAGAATTAGCCTTCGGGAAGATAATGTGCATTGATGAAGAAAGACAATGTCCATGATCTGCATCCGATTCCTATTCAAAAGCCACGCAACTATTGTTGATTGAACACATTATGGAAATTGTACTACACTGAAAGAATTCATCTATACACAGTTTTTTTGTCCTTAAAGATAAAGAATAGAGCATTATACTTGCAAGTTAAGTCCAGACAGAATGAGAGTTAGTGTAAATAAAGATAGACTATTTTCATAATCTACATATGATTCCTCATTCAAAGGCCATGCAACTATGGTTGATTAGCCCCATATAAAATTTCTTTTATTTAGCAGGCCATAGAGCTCTTAGGTTTGTTAAGACAATGTATGCAAATATCCAATTAAGTCTATACAATGTAACATGGATGAAATTTTGTTGAGTATCAGTTTCAAGGCAAAAATTAAAGGGCAATGATCCTATGCTTTCACCACACAGCAAAAGTGTTTTAGCACTAAATCTGCAACTAAACACTTACAAGTGATGAAATGAATATCTGCTCTATGTCAGTAACAGTTTCTTTCAGAAAAAAATGGTAAATATTTACTTCTATTTCAGCAGTCTGCATAACACAAACTGCTGTACTGGAAATATATACTATCAGTGTTCATTACATTTCAATGTTATAATTTTTTTTCCTTCTCAAAAATTTATGTGAAAGTAAACATTTATAACATAAAATGATACACACATAATTTATTAAAACTCATAAAATATAAATATTGCATAAACTAGTGAGTTGTTTACTTTATTTTGCACTGTAGGTTTAGGATAGTTTAAAATAATAGTCAACTTTCTAGGAAACGACATACAACTTTAGAAAACTTCAGCATATGTCAAAAATGACAATGTCTCATCTTAATACACACTATGATATAGCTACAGTCACAAATTAATAACTGAAGGAAAAACTTTACACATTTTTATCATAATTTAAAAGAATATGTGTGAATTCTGGTATTACTTGACATAAATAATTTTAAAAAATGTGGGATAATGCTATTTTGCATTTACAGTATAGGAAATAACAGGTATATTTCAAGCAGCAATGTTTTGATAAAACACAAGATAAAATTTCACCAAGTATTAAATTGACAATCGACAATATACATATCAGATATTATCCTCTTCCCCCACTTTAACTCGAAAGATGTAGGGTGCCAAAAATAATAATTCTCGGTATTCCAACCTCATATACTGACAGTTCAAAACTTATTTTTGCATTTGAGAAATGAATGTCTTTGGAAGTAAAAGGGAAGGTTAGACATTGAGTAACTGCAAGGAAACACGGTTTTTGATTTCTTAGATTATTATTTGGTTAATTAATCTATTTTAGGAAAGACTATTTTTAGTAACAGTCATGCCTCTATTAAGATTTCATTTCTGCAACAAAGAAAAATCAAACAGAAACAGTAATAACAACTAAAATGAACTGCAAACAAAACGTAAGTTTGCTGACCTATATTCTTTAAAAAACACCTTTTTTGTACAATAAATGAGACAGTCCTGAAAAATATTGAAGACTAGTTTTTGAATGAAGTAACCAACAGATTAAAAATTATATAACAGTGATTCACATATTGTGAGTCAAAATGTTTTGATTTTATTATATAATTATAAATATTTATTTGTTTGTTTATTTAAATATTTATTTGTTTGGCCATAGAAGAGCATATCAGACATTTCATGCTTTCTGAATTTCAAAAAAAAAAAAAAAAAAGAGAGAAAAATCTGAATTTCAAAAAAAAAAAAAAAAAGAGAGAGAAAAGACAACAGTACACCAAAAGTTCTAAAAATTCTTTTAGAGGAAGTGTATTCTAAAGATTTTAAATATTTGCAAATGAAAACCATGACTTTGTAAATTTCACCAAGGAAATTTGAGCTTGAAAATGGCACCCACTATGGGTGCACTGTCTGATTTTGTAATGATACCTTTAAAGCTCATATTAAACGAAATCCATATAAAACCATATTATGTTCATACGAAGTTCATTTGATCCATATGAAATCATATTATATTCATATGAAACAATACTATCTATAGGAATCCCAAGAACTTCCTGTCACTAATTGACGAGAATGTGTAAATATCTGCACTGCTCTTCATTCAGTGAAACTTCTTCTTTTCTGAACAGTGTACGGACTAGTGGTTCAAAGCTTGAGAAATTTCATTGATTGAGAAAATTCTTGCGAGGCTCTTAAAATAGACTTGCAAGACTTTTCCTCAAATAAGTGGGCTGATTTCTTTCGGAATAACACAAAATGTTTTTACCATATTGGGTATGGGGAATATGTAGTTGATTAAATTAGTAGCTTCAAAAAACCAAATTACTTATGGAATGATGCAATATTAGCCCATTTTATATATATATATATATATATATATATATATACACAGGGTAACCCATTAGTCTGTAAATATTTTTATAAATTCACTAAAATTGAAGGAACTGGCAGAATTGAATGCGATTTGCGAAAAAGTTATTCTCATGCAATTAGATTTTTTTAATTAAAAAAAAAAGTTCAAATTTTCTGGATAGAGGGCACTGCACAGATGCAGCAACAAGATATACGTAAATCAGAGTCCTATAAATTGCAGGTTTTAGGAGTAAAGCTCATTTCTGATTTTTCCTACTACCTGCTCATGCATAGAGTTTTAATTGTGATGCTGACATGAGTGGATAAAGCATTATAAATGAAGTTGTTTTACCTCAGCCAAGAATTGCCAACTGAAGTTTTACAAAGGTTTTGGACACAGAAGAGATGGAAAAAGGCTCAGGCTCATTTTTCATTGCACGGAACAGTCGACACCCATAACTGTTTGTTCACTATTCTAGTATATTTCCAACCGACACCATGTTTATCAGTTTGATGCAGTTTCACTGCATTCATTATTAGGGACCTTTTTTGTTTGAAAAGTGTTGTGCAAAAGCTAGCTGGAAAACTTGCTCAATTACTGGAAAATGCTACTTGCAAACTGCTACAGGAGAAAGTGATACCGCACTTACTGGAACATAATGTCCTTGACAAAGTGACATGATGGAGCACCTCCTCATATCACAACCGAAGTGAAGATGTTCGTAAGAATTTTCAACAAAGAGCAAATTAATTAGACATAACTGTAGAAATTAGTGGCCCCCCTTGCTTGCCGAACTTAACACCACTTTGTGGTTATGTTAAGTCCAGAGCGTACCACAATAACGCATATTGTTTGGTGGAGTTATAGGACGCCATTCATCACAAAATCTCTTGCATCCATTCGAATAGGCTACATGCTGTAGTTAACAGTGTTGTAACTCACATGAAAACTTTAGATTGTCATGATGGCAGACACACAGAATAAACATGATATACTTGTAAACATTTGCCTGTACATAAATAGTTTTCCTTGAAATACTTGATTTGTTCTCATACAACGAACTCTATCGACACAAATTTTAACTATTTTTCCTTTACCAAAAAAAAAAAAATCCTTCTTCACGAGAATAACTTTTTCGCAATCTGTGTTCAATTCTATCAACTTCTTCAATTTTTATGAATTTTTAATATATTTACAGACTTATGGGACACCCTGTATATATACATACAAAGAGAAAGATAGACCTCTTCTTAACAGCATTACGTGACATGGGTCACAACAACCTCCAACTATACATATATGGCTTGAAATGCTAAAATATACAGAAATCAAAGTTTTATTTAAAGGGAATATGAACTACTTACTAATTCTAACTTTTACTTTAACAGGACATGCTTGTACATGCAACTGAAAATAATGCCTCTCTGAGGTGCTAATAACACACATGCAGTGCAGAAATTAAAACCAGAATTCTCATAGCTTAACCAACAAAGGGTTTGGCAATTTGACAAATGTAAATAACATACATTATTCAGAAATCCAGATTTCATGTTTCTTTCTTTAGTTCTACAGTCATGTGCAAAATCAAGAGAATTTGCAAATTATGTTTATTTTTATCAAAAGTATTCAACCAAAAGTTCTAATTATGCAACTACACAAAGTCAAATACATAAGTATACAAGTATACCCCATACATGTCTGCAAAGCTGTGATTGTGGAGTGGATAGAAGTGCATGAGGAGTTTTCAGTGATCTGTGCGCTCACACTCCTTCACGATATTCACCAAGTTTCTCATAGCAGTTGGGTGAATTTAATGAGGCATCAGGTAAAATGAGTAGCCATGAACATGTGGGTGATAGAATCAGAGAATTGTTGGTAGATTGGAGGCAGGCCTATCACAAGCACAGGTGGCTACACAGCTCAATGTAATGTCCAGTGTGATCTGTAATTTGAGGAAATTGTTTTCAGGACACTAGATCCATGTTGAGAAGACCTGAACAAGGTGGACGATGATCCACAATAACACAGGATCGTTATTTGGCACTTTCAACATGGTGACACAGGACTGCTACAGCTTTACAGCTCTCATGTGAGCTGCATATTACCACTGGAATCCAAGTTTCATGGTCTATAGTTGCCTGACAGCTTCATGAGATAGGGTTGTATCCCAGAAGACCTGCTGTTTGCATCCCACTCATTGCAGCACACATGGCAGTGCATTTAGCATGATGCAGATTACATGCATCTTTGCCTAGACTTCAGTATAGCACTCTGCTTTTCACAGATGAGCCAAGACTCAACTTAAACAACGATTCTTGACATACCTGTATCTGAAGGGAGCCTAGAACCCAAAAACATCCATCAGGGATAGGATCATTACAGTGATGGAGGCATAATGATTTGATCAGGCGTTATGGTGGATGGCCATAACCCTCTCTGCAAGTGTTTGACAAAGGCTACCTCATTGTTACGAAATATACAGAGGAGATCTTAGAGTCCTAAGTTCTAATTTTCAGGCATGTAGTTGGTCCTGGGCTCCTGTTAATGGATGACAACGCTCATCCACATGGGACTCAGCTGGTCGACAATTACCTGGAAAGAGAAAATATTTGCCAAATGGATTGGCAGCCAGATCGCCTAGCTTTAACCTTATACAGCATGTCTGGGGTGCTCTTGGAAGGGCAATTTCATCTCGCCATCCTGGAATTGAAAACTGCTTTTCTGCAGGACTGGGATTGACTGTCACAGGGGCTCCTCAACTCCCTCTGTCCAGTATACCATCATCCTGTATGATCTGCTAGCTGTGAGATGAGACCATACTACATATTAGACTCATTTTCATTTCAGTATCACAATGTGGATTTTGGACACCCCTCCAGTATAAGCTTTACTGATAATCATGCATACAAAGAAAGACTTTTGAATGGTACATCTCATATAGATGTATATTAATACCAAATTTTTCAAATCTGCGCATTAGTTTTTCTGAAATTCAACGTAATGTGTAAATTCTATTAATTTTGCACAACAGTGTATTTTTGCTTTATTCTGTGTGCTTTTGCAAATAACTGCTTTTAATATTCCTCATACTTATCAAGAGTATACACAAAATCAGGGAGCCAAAACTTTATCTTCCTTTGAGATACCTCACAAGAGTAGGAAAAAAGTTCTGATATTTCATCAAGGATGACAGTTTTATTTCATGCAATAAAGATAATATAATAATTTAGCAATAAAGATTTATGGTTAACATATAGACACTCGGGGAGTGAAGTCATTCAGCAATCAAAAACAGTAACGAATAAATAGGTCATTGAATCAGTAAATGCATCAGTTATCTTCCCTAAAATTATGTAAGATCCTAATTAAATGATTTATATGCAATATGTAGAAATTATATGCAATTATTGCATCTTGAAGGAATGAAATGAAAAAAAAATTGAACTTGTTTAATAACAACAACAAATACTTGCTGCGTAGCAGTGACTATTAAAGCATATAGAAATCAATTGAATTTTGTGACACTGAGTATTGCTTGGCTAAATGCTTACTTATCACATACAATATAATAAGCATTAACATGTATACTTGGTTAGCAATGATATTTAGATGAGCTGTTTCTTTAATAAACTGCTCTATCGCAAAGAGTCTCTAGACTTTAATCATCAACCTTTTATGGAGAGAAATAAAAAACATTCACTACACTGTAAATGAACAGTTACCAGTTCATAACATAGGTATGAAACAGGATGGGCTGATTGCTTTGTTTTGTTTATGGGAAACTTCCAACTCTCTTTGAACATGACATGACAGAGATTCTTTTAAGACTGTACAGTTACTTTAATCATCTAATAATCAATCCAGAGCAGTAAGTGTATGTTTATTGAAGCTGCAACGTCTCATATTTGGTCACCAGTTGTTATAATCTATGATAATGCCTGCCAAATGATGCATTTAGAGATGTTATCTTATGTTCTGCAGTTATATCAAGCCATTTCATGAATAATTTACTAACTGGCATTATTACCCTGTCAACCCTATTGATCAGCGGTTTTGGGACACAGCCTAACTCAATGTTTTTTACATAAATTATATATTTCTCAGCAAACTAATGTCTGGCATTCATAAAAGGTCCAAAAGTTGGCTTCTCTAATGCTGAAATTACTGCAACTGCCACTATTAAGACATCATGTTCAGCCTTCCGAAGATCTGAATTTTCACATTTTAACAGGCTTCTTTCTCAAAGCAAGAAGCATATCAAATAACACAGAATTGCAATCACAATTTCAGTTTCCAGCCACAAGTGATTCTAACAGTATTTCATTCTTTTACACAGGATGTCTCTTATAAATTGCCCACTGTGCATCTTGATTTGCATGAACTCATTTCAGTATAGAAGAAAATTATTATGATAAACATATTTAGTGAACAATTACATAAAAAGAACATGTTAACTCATACATGAACATATTTTACTCATACATTTAAAAAATATAAACGCTAAAATCAACTTACAAACAAAGTGCCATGAAATACACCACATATACAGATGATATATTCCACTTAAGAGTTCGTATAAAGTTGTGAATAAAACTTATTTAATTACTAATTTAATGTATATTAAAATGCTTTTAGAACAATACTAAATTCTACATACACAAGCAGGATGAAAAATTAATATTACTACCATCTTATACAGAAATGTAAATCATCATTTATTTTCTGCTAATATATTGTGCATAAAGTAAAAATGAATATTAATATGCTTACGATATTGACGAGCAACAGGTAGCCCAGAATACAGAACTTTCAATAAAGCATTCACTGCTAATTTCCATGTCATTTGAGAAGGACAAGCATACTTCATACTTAATGGTAGTCGAAGTGACTAGAAGTAAATAAAATTCATATTCACTTAATATGACGAATTAACAAGTAAATAAAATTCATATTCATTAATATGACGAATTAACAAAATTACAATTTAAATCTTTTAAACAACAGTAACTGTTATCACTTTAATTAAAATCCTTTTATTTAGTCATTATACTATAATTTTTTTTGCTCTCCGAGTTCTTCAATAATCTAAAAATTACTTTCAGATAGATTTTGAAAATAAACAGTAAAAAACGCGTAAATATCTGAATAGTTCTAAAGAGTTTTGTCTCACAAAGGATTAAAACAAGAAATATACATATACAGTTGACATTTAACCATCTGAGTGGTACGTATTTTGTATCTGCTCGTGAAAAACCGTATTTAAACATATTTTAATACCTAATTTAGTATGATTACTTACTCTAGTCTTAGGTTCTCTTTGGTAGCACATAACTTGGATTCCATATAGAAGTCAAAGTAGCAAATGCTCGATATGTCTCGAAGAATAAATACTGATGAAGAAAGTTTTAAATAACCTTTTAATTTAAAATAAATTAAAACAGATGCAAGCACTTTGTGCTAACAAATCACCACCACTTGTGGCTAACAAATTACTAATAAATTAAGATATCTAACAACTGGCTCCTTAGCTTAACTAAATGCTAAATCTTCTGCTCACAGCAAAGCTGATCCTAGAAATATCAGTATAAATTGAAAAGTTGTCTAACACCAACTAGACAGCTAATTTCAAATACACAGCAAAAACTCAGAACTAAGTCCACTACTACTACTTTTTGAACTCTTGAAAAGCAGCTTAAATACTGCTTCTGAAACACGTCTAAATTTGCATCCATGTCATAACAAATTTACAGTCCAGCAGAAAACTGAAATCAGGAAGGAAGGGAAAGTCAAACTAAAAATAATTTATTACAATAAAATAAATCTTTACAGTCTCTGTTTTTATGAATTTCCATTCATTATGATGATATTTACATCAGTAAAAAAAGTACGAAAATAAAATAATTTAAATTATAAACTAATATATACCAAGTAACAGAAAATCTCATGATTGGACAAAGGTGGCCATACCACTCAGAGTTAAACAGAAACTTATACATTAAACAATTATACATTAAAAAAACTACATTGAGACATGAACACTCAATAAGTTCACACTCAGCAATTAATTACATTTCATGGTTGAAACAAAGAATTTGTATACTGTACTTATACATTGCAATGCTTATGACAGAAATTCACAAATTACGGTCACAAACAACAAGCTGGTGCAAACTAATTTGACAATCATTAAGAATATACTTAGACTACCTCAACTAAAAGTATAAAAGAAACCATACTAAACACAAATTCAGCATATTCAAAATTAGTTCATAAAAATTATTCTGCAGAGTACTCATAAAAGTTTTTAAGAATTATATCACCAGTTTTTGTCTTTATTAGAAAAGCTCCAAGAATAATTACGTTTAATTCTCAAACTGTGATCTCAAAATATCTAATACAAGCTGGCAGCAAAATTTACCCCACTAATTGTGAACTTGGAACAGACTTAGAAATGACTTCACAAAAAGGCACCACATAACAGAATTACTCCTAGCAACATATTATTTATCATGTAGTACATTTAGATGACAGTGACAGTAACATAATGAAAATGCAGTTGGAGCAAAATTGCCCCAGAATTTGATTAAGCCATTGAAAAGTCTTACAGAAACATGGACCATGTTATTACCGACCTGTTGGTAATCAGATATTATAAAGAGACCTTGAGCCTGGATGGCATAAGAGAGTAGGATTTTTGTTAAAGATGATTCCAGAGAAGGTTCTAAACATGAGGATTCTTGTTAAAGATGATCCATTATTAGACCAGATTTCACCAACACAATATCTGGAAAAAGAAGACTGTCATGTTGACATTTGCATATCAAACTTGAGTAGTTCTCTCATAAGATCAGACAAGATGACTTAAAGAGCTGGAAACTTAATGCAAAAATCATCCTCCACAAACTACCACAGAAAGACAGAAACCAGAACTGTCACTGAACTGTTAAAAAGGACTAGCAATAATTCTGCACTGAAATTGCATACTGCTACTGAAAATGCTAAAATTATGACCTCCAACCTTGAAAAAATATTTAATGGTGAGGTCATGGTTCACCAACCTTAAACAAGTGACTATAATTGAGAATAAAGACAATGTTAATTGCATATTGATACAAAAGTGTACTGCATCACAAACTTTGGCCTCAAGTGTAGATGAGGAACTACAGCTTTCATGATCACATAATGAAATGTTAATATCAGGCAGTTAGTATTATCAACCTGATGACTGATGCTATAGGGATCATCAACAAGGCCTGCTATATCCATAGAAGAATACTTGGATAAGAAGGTCTGGTTCAAAATACACTCATCTCCAAAACTATCTCCACATGAATGAAATCATATATTTCTCAGAAACTGTGAACTAGAATTTTATGTATTTGCATGGATGTGCAACATTATACCACATAAATACAAAGGAAAAAAACTTAAGAGCACTGCATATGATATAAAACTGTACCATTTAACAATAAAAATGGTAATAATATATTACAATTATAGTGCAGCAAAAAAAAAAAAAAAGAAGAAGAAGAAGAAGAAATAACTAAAATTAAGGCTTACGGAATTTAACCCTCCGAACGTTACGGGTTTAGCCCTGAAATTTCAAAGTTCCTCAAAATGACATGAATAAATGGTATTTTCTTGATTATATTTAAAAAGCCTCTTTCACTTTGTACTTTGATTTCTTTTCTTCCAATATACATCCTACCCAAAAACGGATACATTAAAAGCTGGCAGAAATGTTCATGTGTAATGATTTCTAAAGCCACCTTCTGTACAGAATTTTCCTTCCATAATGCTAAGCGGGTTAATATGAAATATGATCTCCCTTAACCTGCACACATATATCACATTTACATGCTGGCAATAACATTGTTAACCATAATTTGAAGATTAATATTCCATTCTTCTAGCAATATGGTCTTCACTGCATTTACATCTCTAACATGGCGGAAGTCTCCACGTAAGTGCTTTTCAAAGGTAGTTTCGCAAGTTCTCTTTTGGCTTAAAATCAGAAGATATTGTTGACCATGGATTTTGTTCAATGTCTTCAGATTCAAGGAACTAATTAACAAAATTTGTTTGATGTGGACAAGCATTTTCATCAATAAATAAAAAGTAACATCCATATGTAACCCGAAAAAGATTACATACGGCTTTAAGACCTCATTCTGATACCTTTGGTTGGTCACAGATTCACTGAAATATGTAATGGCATACATTCATCGATCACTATTCCCCACTATACCAGTCACACTTGTATTATCAAGATGGTCACATTCTATACTGTCTGAAGGAAGATTTTACATTCCTGAATCCCACCAGATATAAACATGTTTAGAATCAAATGTCAAAGTAACCCTCAACTAATTACTAAACAGAACATGGGGCTATTGGTGCTCACTCCAGTTAAGATGGTCTTTCCAACAATTAAGGCAATACTTTTTTGCTATGAAGGCAGTGAAACACATTACGCTTTGATATCTGGCATAAGGACCATTTTCATTAACCCTCTTGAACAGAGCTTGCTGAGATAGAATGATTAAAATGGCAGCTGTAAGCTTTGAACTTAGCAGCTGACCAGTGGACTTCCTGTTACGACAGGCAGTTATTCCCAGATACTGATCATGATAAGCACTGGTTATTCATTTATCATCCCGTCCAGGCCTCCTTAAAACAGTACCAGTATGGCAATTCTACAATCACTGGATCCATCTACTATTTACGCAAACAATATTGACTAAAAAAAGCCAATAACAGAGAAAACCATTCTATGGTCCTCAGTTGATGGGCAGGTGGGTCGATTTGACTTTAAGAGGGGACAAGGCTTCAAGGAGTTTTAAACCAATCACAGTACTGACAAGTGATGCCATTTATAACGTGCACCAGCTAAAGTTCTAGGAATATTCTCCTATAATTTCACTAACTCACATGCCGCATTTGTAGTTAAAAAAGAACGGCACAAAATAGTATTATGACCAAAACTTAGCAGAATATGCTGCTGTGTTAAAAAAAATATGAAGGTCTTTAATTTAAATTTGACCAATATTTCATCTTAAATAAAATACATTTATTATTAACAACTAGTTTTAAATTGTAATAAAATTACACAAATAAAAATAATTTATAAAAGTATCACACTAGTAGTAGTAGTATATAGTTTTATTTTCTTCTTTTTTCATTTTTATTTTACAGTACTGTGAATTTCACGTAATAATGAACGATTTTCCTTATTATATTCACAATACTGTTAATACTGTTAATACTGTTCCCATACTGTACATAAATAAATTGTAATAAAATTACACAAATAAAAATAATTTATAAAAGTATCACACTAGTAGTAGTACTAAAATATATTATAAAACTACTTTATAGTTTTGTAATCTTCTTTTTTCATTTTTATTTTACAGTACTGTGAATTTCACGTAATAATGAACGATTTTCCTTATTATGTTCACAATACATTATTATTTCCTTATTATGTTCACATAAGGTATTCCACTGTCATATTTTAAAATAAACTTCATTCTTGCACGTAAATCGAGTACACTCTTCTCGAATGTCTATATTATTATTAACTGAAGAAAGATTATGTGCTAGATAAATACTTATTATCTTTTACATTTTTAAACTATATAATTACAATATATATGTAATTGCAGGAAACTATAAAGAACCTTTCTTCAGTAGAAATTGCATTCTTGTTTTCTGAATGTGGCTGGAAATACTCTCTCGGTTTATCGAAAATTAAAATAACTATAAATTTTGGCAGTCTAAAGTAGGCTATGAAAACATCTTCAGGAAAAGCATAAGCGTCATGTTTCTATAAATTCCCCACCGATTTACGACTTTATTCTTCATTTAAATACAAAAAAATTAGCAGTGAAAACACATACAAAATCATCATCTACTTGGAACGAAAACTGCACAAGCCTGACTGGCGATGCGACAGCCTTTTTTCTTGCACTTTTCACAACTTCCATATTCACAGAATACGGGATGTTGAGCAGACCTGTTTTTCACTAGCAGCAGCATCTGTTGGCCCACAAACTGCAGCCGAGTCTCGGAGCATAGAACAGGCATCCTGGGTTCCAAATTTGTTTTCACAGTGTAGATACTGCCTGTCCTGAGATATTCACACATCTCAGTGGTTCCATGACTGTTCTCCCTGCGTCTAAACGGCCAATGATTTGCCATTTCAGAGCTTCTTCCAAATGATACTTCGGAGCCGTAATAAACCCTTTTAATTACATACTAAAACCAAACCCTGTATTAAAGAAATTCACTCAGATATTCATTCTGCAACATGTTCGATTCAATGGCAGATGACGTAATATCTTGATCAGCATACCAGAAACCATTTGATGAGTTTTTATTGGGATAATTAGCATTATCAATTAGCAAAGGATAATTAGCTTGTCTTTCACACATTCCCTACAAAAATGGATTACATTGATTGGATATTTTGTGGAATATTATTATTATTGTGTATATAAAGGTAAATTTGGGTAGAGGTTTAAAATCACTTTTGATTCAACTTTATTATTCACTCTGCAAAGTGTCTGATTTACCGTCAAATAATGCAATACATTGATTTGCATATCAGAAAACATTTGATCACTTTTGATTAGATAATACTAAATAGGGTTATCTTTCACACATTCTCAGCAAAAATGAATTACATTAATTGGATATTTTTTGGAATTATAATATTTTTGTGCATGTAAAAATAATTTTGGACCTACGTGTAAAATCACCTTTGGTTCAATTTCATTATTCACTTTGTAAAGTGTTTGATTCAGCGTCAGATCAAGCAATGCCTTTATTTGCATATCAGAAACCATTTAATCACTTTCGATTGGATAATGCTAATTAGGCTCGTCTTTCACATTCACTGAAAAGTGGATTACATCGATTGGATATTTTCTCAAACATCATTATTTTTGTGCATGTAAAGATAAAGTTGGACACAAGAGTAACCTGACTTTTGATTCAACTTTACTGACTGGTTCTTAAGTTTATAAATTTTAACATTATGAGTCGCTGGTATGTTACGTAAGTGCTTGCATTGTAGCCATCAGTAAGCTACTGCTAGTAAAAAAATATTTAGTGTTTTTTTTTAATTTATTTATAAGAAATTTATATACATGAACTGCAGTAAATTGTGTAGCTTTTCACACATATTCTAGTTTTCATGCATATGCTTAGTTATAAAGTCTACTAGATAATTCTGTCTGTCTGCAAAACGAAAGTAAGTAATACATTTTTTATACCTTTAATACCATTTATTGAACAATATAATTTCCATCATTACTTCTTAGTACCAGCATGATAGCAACTAGTAAGTAGCATTTTTTGAAACATATCTTGTCCTTAGAGGCAAAGAAGTCAAGTAGTGCTTGGCTGTCACTTGTTTCAGTTTTGAAGGTTTTTTTCCCCTTCAAAAAATTTTACAAGGAGAAGAATAAGTGATAATCGGACGTTACCAGGTATGGGAAGTATCGTGGATGTGGCAGAATTTCCCAGCGTAGATCTGCAATTTTCTGAAATGTCACCAAAGCAGCATATGGTCTGCCATTATCATCATGCAGCATGATATGCTTCCCATTGGACATCAACGTCCTCTTCTTTGTTTAAATCATTCATTATATCTCTCTGAATTGAGCTTTTTGTTAGATTTCAAAAGCACGTTATGTACTGGTCCTTGGATGCCCCACCATATACATAGCATTCTCTTATTCAGGCTCGAACTCGGTTCAGAGGTGGAGAGGGCAAGTAGTCCTGGCTCACTCTATGCTCTTTTCCTGATGATGTGCTGATTAGGTAGTCCACTTTTTATTACCAGTTCTCATTCGGTCCAAAAAGGTTAATTTTTGTCCCAACCAAGAAGCGATGTGCATATGATCACTCAATAATACAAAGTTTTCTCACTTTACTCATGAGGCACGCTACTAGAATATTTATAGACCAATCCTAGTTCACAAATATCGTCCAGATTGGCTTGTTAAGCATTTTTGCAATATACGATATTGTCAAAAAAGGATCTTGCTGCATCCAAGTCTTGATAATATCTTTAACAACCAAAGATGGCCGCTCAGAGTCTGGCTTATCATTAGTTTTGAAATCAGCTCCTGAAAAATTTTCAAACCATCTCCCACACATTCTATCGCAAAACTGCATCTTTACCAAAAGCTTTCATTAAATTTTGACATGCTTCTGTAGCATTTCTTCTTTGTTAGAATTTATACAGAATACGGAGTCATATATGAACTTTATTGGTAGCTGTGTTTACATGATCACATTTCAATAATGACATGAAACACTTTCATGAAGTTAATCTAGAAGTGTACATGTGCATAAATGCAATGATAAAGAAAGACAGCCATATGTCTCAAATGAATATGTGCATGAGTTTTGAAACTTGAAATACCACTGTCGGACAGAATTTTCTAGTAGACCTTATAAATATCAAAAAAGGAGGAAATACATGCAAATGGATTGAAAATAAAAATTCTTTCAAGCCATAGTGTTATCGCAGGCAGCATGAATTCGTTCACTGCACGCAAAAAGTACAATTTCTGAATGGCCCTTTGTATAAAAAACATAACACTTGAACACAAAAATATCATAAAAACAGTAGCTATTTACATACATTTTTATGCTACAATACATGTAAAATTTAAGTATATCCATATGAATGATCATGCTTTATTCGTAGCTTTTCATATAACATATATAACTTTCAATAGCTTACAAATATTTTTGACCAAAAATGTATATTTATCGCATTTACGTACATCTACCCAATTTCTTCTTATATTTTTAGTGAAATTTTATGTAAATCTGCACAATTTGTTTACTTAGCACAAATGTACACTTTTTGTAGAAAAATTTATGCTAATTTTTTCTATACGTTGCATATTATTTTAGTAAAAATTCAGGTAATTCTCCTGTACATTTTTGGGGGGAGGGAGGTATTAACATGCATTTTTGGCAAACAGTTGCATAAATTAACTACTTTCTCATTAAATCTACTACTGCACTTATATGGTCATTTTTTGTAATATCTACATATATTTTCACTGGTATACATACATATATTTAGTACCACATTACTTTCATAAATACTATACGTGCATTATGAATGTAAAAAAGACTACTTTAAATGCATGATTTTCATATACAAGCACTTTTAGTTAACATATCGGCATAACAGAGTATTTATCAGATACACTTTTAGAGTATTTAAAAAATACGACACATTTTTTCGTATACATGGGTTGATATTTTCCATATTTATTAGCTAAAATAAGAAAACAAGATGTTCATCAGGCATATCAGTTTTCTAAAAATCTTATGAATTTAACACTGCAAGATTTTATATTAAAGCTGTTACTACAATTAAAAATAGAAATAATTTTAATTCAAACAAAAATATAAAATTCATATTTAATATATGTACTGAATGATTAAATAACTAAAATTTTAAAATTAAATAACTCATATCCTTTACCTTAAAAAGAAACAAAACCAATAACCGACACCTTTCTTTCACACTAAAACTTCTGTTTAAAGCACATTCATAAAATAAACCTCTGGTTATCTTCATAGATACCCTGAGTATGTGTCTATCCTCCTGTATAAAATTTCTTCTTCATTGATAGCAATTTTATTTGAATAACTTTATTGTTTGGTAAGTTAATGTTTTATAGCACCTGTATTTTTCAGATAAACCTACTAGAAATGTATAAAAGAAGTTTTATTTTCACCCAGTCATTTTAAAAGCACATTTGTTACACTAATGCTTCAATGCTATAAAGATTTTGCTCACTGGCAAAGTAATGTACAGTTAATGATATAATACAACTAGTAGGCGCTACTACTTTGTTTGATGTGCCTCATGTAAATTAAACAGAAAATTTAAATCAATAATAATAAAGGATATATAAATTAGAGCTAGATGAATGCCTAAAAACCCTCTTAATTTTATTATTCAGAGGAAAGACAATGCAAATTAAATGCCATTCAATAGAAACTAAAACATGTCTTGGACATGATACTTTATCATTCTTAACTTGGAAAGGAGAAGGAATTCTCTTTTCAGCTTATTATCAATAAAACTTTAAGGAGGAGGGGAGTGAAAGGTTTCATATTTTAAATTACATCTAAAGGGACGTTTTTTAACGTTTTGTGTGTTACCTTTACTTATTAAATACAGTAGAAATCCAGAAATCCGCAATGCTTGGGACCAGAGGTTGTGCAGATTTTAGGATTTTGCAGATTTAAGAACAGAAAAGAAAAACCATAATATTCAGACTAAAAGTGCAAAATAAATAAGGCATATTAGATATATTTAATTAAATTATTATATACAATAAGATACCTTATTACATTAATTTATTATATGTGTTAAATTATTATATATATTACTCATTTATATAAGTGATTACAGGAATATTTTAAAGCATTAACGACATATACAATAAAGACATATAAAAATGAGGGATATTAATATAGTATAAAATGTTTCTTTTCTTTACATGTTTCAAACATTTTTCTGATAGAGGTTTGTTTTAAAACTTTAAGGTATTCTAGAGTAAGTTTTCTTATGTAAATTCTATAGATTCATAATCTCTTGCTCAGTGACACAGTTCTGTTGTTCTAAATATTTTAGGCATTTTTCACCATTTTCCAAACCCTCATTAAAAGATATTTTCTCACTCCTATCAAATTCACTATCTGGGTTGGTGTCAGAATCATTTTCTTGCTGTGGCGAGTTCAAAACAGAACCAATGATTTCATCATCGGTCATCTGATATGCCAGTATTGGCTCATTTAAACACATCACCCATACTAAAAACCTCTTCTGGGCTAAGATTTTTTTCTGCCACTAACACAGAATCATTATTATTTGGTAATTATGATGTAATTATTGAATAAATATTTTTTCTTCGGTATTTCATTCTGCATGTTGCAGTTTCTGGAACTTATAAATTGAATGTTTATATTTCGAGAGGCAATGCGGATTTCAGGTCGGCGGATTTTCAGTATTTGACTGTACCATGTTCTTTGCACTTAAACCATAAAATTCAGTTCAACAGCAATATCGCAAAATAATTTTAAAATGAATATATATTTAGAATTTCTGATACACAGTTCCGTGCACTTTAGATAAAAAGGTTTTTTTTCCCCTGTAGAGTGTTGCCATTGCTCGCTTTTAAATCGTTTAAGTCTGCTCATCAAAAATTCATTAAAGTTTTACAAAATATGAAATAGATAATAAAACAAATTACAAGTCTGGGCTTCCAGATGCACATATTCGGGTGGAAACATACATTATTCAAGATTGGATGGCTCTAGGTACCCTTTTTTTATCACATGTGGAGAAATATACATGCATTTATGCAGATTCTTCATTATTTAATTTCTTTAAATATAATACAGGGCTGCAATATTTTGTGGCAACAGCTTGGAAAGCGATTCAGGCTTTTAATGTTTCCAACACAAAATCGCAAAACGAAAACAACAGTCCTTCAGGGACAACGCCCCTTTGGACTAAAAAAATCCTAAAATACATTTAATTACATTAGTGCATTTACATTACTATTAAATTAAATTTTATTCATTTTTAGGTAACCTTAATGTAAAACATTATTATATAGAGACATTCTGATATTCAATGCATGGATAAGTCAGGTTTTGAAACCTTAAATAAAAATAAATACAAAAGGGAAAACTTAGAGACACTAAAAAATAGTTATTTTATGTTCCTTATCCCTTATAAATCTGAATTTCATTATGAAGCATATCTTCAATTTCCCAAAAAATAATTTCAATGATACAGAATAAAATTTAGTAAAAAAGGACCTATGTGATGATTTCACTGTTAATCTGAAGACTTTCACCAAACAATAGATTATAAATAATGACTAATGGTTTATAATGTTAAATATGTTTCTTTCATGAGTTAGTAGTTTTTTCAGTTACTTATAAAAAGAAAATACTTTTACATTTCATATTTCCTACAACTACAGAAAATGCCTTCAGAAATCAAAATAATGAAGCCATGATAATAATATGCGTTATTTTAATTATCTAATTTTATATTAACTTGCAAAATTTTACAAGTCTTCCAACAGTATAAAAAATTATAGAAAACTGAATGCTCTTTCTATTCCTTTTTTAAAAAATCCTACATCTGGGGGAGGGGAGACTAAAGACAGTAAAATAAATATTTCGAAATTCAGTTTGAAAAATGCTCTCTCTCTCTCTCTATATATATATATATGTTTCAAATTTCAGTAACACAAAATTAAGTATTACAGATTAAATTCAAATGATGAAAGCGTAATTAGCATAATCAAGTTTTATACCACCAGTAAATATTAATGCATGAAGTAAATTTAATCTTTATGCAAAATATGCTAATAACTAATAAATCTAGCATTTTTCCCCCTCTCATAACAATGTAAACAATAGCTTAACAAAAAATTTGTTAGCAGTTTTGAAGAGAACCTGGCATAAAGGGCACACACAAGGACAGCAGCTTTTTTTCATGTTAGAAATTAATCTGCATAAGGACGCAAACACATCTGTGTTGGGGTACCATTATGGAAATTTATCATAATAATAATTATGAAGGTCTGAAGATACAAAAGTGAACTGAAAAGATATGATTTGCTATTTTAAACTCACCAACACATCAGCTATTAAATTCTAAAATCTTTATTACAATCTCTAAGATATAGATTTTTATACTGGTTAAATTAACCTAACTGACATATTTTTACTAGAATTGATTACGTTATAATACAGAAAGATATGTTAAATGAAGCTTAATATGCAGAACAGAGAAAATTTTTTTAAACTTCATTTGAAATACTCTAATACTAATAAATTATTTTAAAATATTTTAATTAATATTTATTTAATAAATATAAATTATAATACATGCACATCATTTTGAAATTTGTACCATTACAGAACATTTTTGATAAAGTTTCTGCATGTTATTTTCTTTTACTCTTATGAGTTAGAATTCCCTTTGTTAATTCGTATCTGCATTTTATTTTTTAGAATGCAGAGAAACTTTTACTAAACATAATTGTATTGAATGTGTGATACAGAACTGATATATATTTTTTTTTAATTTCAAAATACCATAACATTAATATATACCATATTTAAAACATCTTTGTAACAGGAAGTGTATGTGTATGATCAATGGTTGAGAAAAGTCAACATAAGGACTTTTACGGGAAAAAGTATATAATGTACATATGTAGCCACCATTGGAAGGGCAGCAGGCAAGAGACAGGAAAAAATGATACATAAAATAAAATATGAGTAGATTTCATTCTGGATGTTTGGCAAATGTACTAGAGGAAAAGAACACTGCCAAGATAACATGTCATTTTAGTAACAGGTTTTAATAAATCTATTAAATAAAAACACAAAATTAGAAATATGAAAAACCCAAACCCGAAGAATAATTTCACTTGAGAAGTAAGATATTCACTCTTATTAGAGCTAGAGAAAAATAAATTGTACCTGATTATACAAATATAACTCAATAACATCATTATTCACCTATTGAACCAAAAAGAAAATATTTTGTTGATTGGCATTCAGTTTAGCATGCAGTTCTATGCATCACATAAGATTTATGAGACATAAATTACTTTGTTCAATTTAGTTTTCAAGCGAGTAAAAAGTTTAAGCAAACTGTTTACAAAACTTGATTTGTAATGCATAAGAATAGAAAGGAGAGTACCTTGAAAATATACATAATACAATTTAAAATTTTCTCTAAATATATGGCATGCTTAAATTTTAGAGCTATCAAAGTGATAATTTTTCTAATTAAATGCAAGGAAAGGTAATAAAGTTAGCAACAAGACCAGAAACACAGTTTGCTGAAAACATAGAATGAAATATGATAGAAGAATGTAACATCTTCATTTACTATAATATTTAAAGATAAAGATTTTAGTCAAAATTTCAGAATATTTAATTATTTAAATTAACAAAATAAAAAACTAAAAAATTTTAGGAAAAAATAAATAAAAATTAAAATATTAGAATCTTGTGCATTAGTTCAAGAGCATAAAAGCAATAATTCATTTTCAAAGTTTCAAGTTATATTCACTTAAAAAATTCAGTTAAAATTCAGTCTTGTTTTTTCAAGAAAATTACTGTGATTATAATAAAATTTTTCATATAATATCTGCTAGAATTATACAAAACACTTCTTAAAAATTTAACTTGTGAGACGGAATAAAATGTAGTATTAGAATTAATACTAATAAATTGATGTTTCAGTACTTTGTGATGATGTTATCAATTTCAATATGAAAATTTCATATCCTGGCAAAATCAAAATAATTACCATTTCATCTGCAGGAAATACACTGGTGTGCAAAAATTAAGGACGAGACTTTTTTTTCAATATAACTTTGTACAAAAGCTTTCCAAATCAACACATTTAATACCCTAAGATCCCTAATACGTAAGGACATGAGTAATGTAAGCAACACTTACTAAAAGAGAAATCAGAGGGATAAAAAGAAGCTTTATTGAAAAAGTAGCATGGAGCGTAATGCGACTGAAGGCCGAAACATCCCTGTGATGGATGTCTAGCAAGAAGCATCCAGTCTTTAATAGGGGATATGATCTTCCCTGACTGCTAGGCAAGTTTCACATCATTTGTGCATGCTGGATATGTGGTTGTTAATAAGCTGTTGAGACACTGCTGCTCGTTCCTTTTGTAGCACCAATCGCAGTTTCGGAATCGTTACTGGCGATAAGTTACGTGCTGCCACGGGTCTCCCTAGTAAGTTCCGTACATGCTTGACAGGATTTAGATCCAGAGACCTTGCCGCCCAAGCCATGTGTTCAATATCTTCACTCTCCAACAGCTCTTCGACAGTAACTGTGCGATGAGGTGGAGCATTGTCGTCCATGAAGAGGAACTGAGGACCCATAGCCCTTGTGAAAAGACGCATGTAAGGAAGAAGAACCTCGTTACAATAGCAGTCCCAGGTGACGAACCTCCATATGGGAGATATGAAGGTCGGTCCGGCTACCAAGCATTATGTCTGCTCAAACGAGAACTCCGCGACCTCCAAAACAGTCCCTTTTGATGATGATGAAGGGGTTATTGCGTGTTTCCCGCTCTGTCTAGATGTTTATGTGTCTAGAATCGCAACTTAGACTAAATCTGCTCTCATCTGTAAAGAGTACTCGTCCCCATTCATTGTCTCTCTAATTCCGGTGTTCCCGGCACCACAGAGAACGCATTCTCCGATGGGCAGGCGTTAGAGGTACACACCATACAGGGCGTCGTGCAAACACACCACCACCGTGCAGTCTTCTGGCCACGGTAAAACGCGATATCGGTCGTCCAGTCGCCTGTGTCGTGTGTCTAGCGATTTCTCCCCGTCTGCCACCTGTTTCTTCTGGCCTGCAAGGCAATATACCGGTCATCTGCATGGGTGTGGTTTCTCGTGGACGACCACTACTAAACCCCCGGATAGCTGTTCCTGTAGTTTGAAATTGTCTCCAAAGTCGTGAAACGATGCTGTGAACAATTCCGAACTCTGCAGCCACACTTGTCATACTGCGGCCTTCCTCCAACTTCCCAATTATACGACCTCGGGTAAAAGCATCCAGATGTCATCTAACAGATTGATTATTCACCATTTCTTGCTGAGGTAGCAACTCGGTGTGATTTTAACTGCTATATGGCATGCAATCTCTTTGCCAGAAATACTGATCTTACACCGACAACATGCTTTATACTACTCAGACACTCCCCTATTATGTCTACCTGCATATCTGCGCATGTGCTACCATACATCACCTTACTTAATCTCCCGATTGGTCTTTCTGTCTGCTCTGCCTCTTCGTTCAGCTGATATGCTAATTTTTCGACTTCGTGCTTAATTTTTGCACACCAGTGTATTTGTTGCAAGCTTTGCGTGTGAATGATCCAGTGAAAAAATACAACTATGGCTTGATTAATTATTTTGCTCATTGAATAAATCAGCATGTCTCCATGTAGCATTAATTTATAATGCAATATTTTAGTACAAAATATTTTTTTTTATTATTTCATTAATTTATTATTCCAACAATTTGACATGGCTGTTTTGAAATGCCCATTTAAAATACATTCATGCTAAAATAATAGACAACAAATGCTAAAAGAAAAGGTACAAATGCAAAAAGGGAAATTAAAACATACATTTTACATATAAGATAGAGATAGCTTCACCAAACATAAATAGCAATGCATAAAACACAATCCTGCAATCACACCACAATGCAATAAAAAGGGGTCGGTCAGACCTATGTGTCAGTTTGCAAGCAGAGATAATTAAATGTAATTTGAGACAGCCAAAGAAAAAAGCATGAGCCGAAGACACCATCTGCATGATGAATGCATTGGAGGGCTGTCAGGGTGTTGCAAGCTGGTGCAAAACAATCTGCTATTAGAAGACAGTAGACTGTGGAATCATTACAAAGAGATCAAAACCCCTGTAGAAGACATGGGTCTGGATGTCGGAGGATTACCACAATGGCATACGATCGCTTCCTACTGCTATGTGAAAGACGGTGTAGATCACTAACAGCACAACAGCTGGCAATATATCTCTCTGCTGCTGCAAGACGGCCTATATCCCACCAAACTGTGTTGCATGAACTGCATGGCTGATGACCTGTGGTTTGTGTTCTTTTATCCTCATCACATTTCCAGGGGTGGTTGAATTGGGCCTGTGAATACTGCAGTTGGACACCAGAGAAGTGGGGTCATGTACTCTTTATGGATGACTCTTGATTAAACATTCAGTTTGATTCTTGAAAAGCAATGATAAGGCAAGAGCCAGGAACATGCTGTTGGGCAGCAAACACCATCGAAAGAGACCATTACAGAGCAGAAGGCTTACTTGCATGGGCTGGGATAGCAATGAACAGCCACACATACCTCTAGTGATTCCTGATGGTTCTGTAACAGCCATCTGACATCGAGATGAAATTCTACACCCTCTTGTGTGTTCTTTTATTACTGCAATGGGTACTGATGCAATATTTATGGATGATATTGCCCACCCACATAGAGCTCGAGTGGTGTGGAATTATCTAGAGAGTGAAACCATTCCACATATGCCATGGCCTGCTACATCACCAGAGCTGAATCCCATAGAACATGTGTGGGACACATCAGGATGATGGACAGCAGGTAGCAGTGTGGACCGTCCATGAGATCTGACATGCACTACTGCAGGAATGGACACTACTGCCATAAGCAATCAACAACACTATTGACAGCTTGCCTTGCCATTGCCATGCATGCATTTCAGCTAGAGCATGTCACCATTATCAGCATGTTTCCATTGCACATTCTTCAAACACATTTGGTCTTTTGAAATATGACGATCTTAATGCATGTGGTTTTGTATGTCTTTGCTTTATTGTTTGCTCTGTCTAGTAATGGTACACCAACCGCTTGGATCAATTTGACACAAAAAAATTTATTTTAATTAAATCATTTTTGTTTTATTCCATGTCTTGCCTTTGTTGCTTATTTTTTTAGCAGGAAT